>CAHIKZ030004226.1:402500-410000 GCA_903632075.3 Acanthosepion pharaonis
TTGGATCTCATTGGTAAAAAAAGTAATCAACAGCAGATATGACATCACTGAAATACTAATTCCCAGTCAAGTATTTCTTCATGCTGGAGAACAGATGATAGTCAGACAGGGCCAAATCAGAACAGGCATAGTGATTAACCAGTTCAAAGCTACATTCACACACAGCAACAATTGAAATCAAGGACTTGTATGCTGGAGCATTGTCCTGATGAAACAAGACACCGTTTGTCAGTTTTTCCTGGGTTTACATAATTTGCAAGAAATTAAGTTGAGAGAATGATCAAAAAGACAGTGCAATCTTTGCAGGCATACTTAAAAAGAGAGACAAAAAATAATGACAACTGATGCAAAGAATGCACAATTCCAGTGTGCATGGAATACTTCAAGGAGTATCATACTTGTAAAACATTAAATTGAGGAAATATACCTTATTTCCTTTTTCACTTCTATAATCTAAGAGTTAAAATATTTTTGTAGGTTTTTATATACTGTATTTGACAGCGTATAAGATGCACCCCAATTTCAGCAGGGCAAATCAAGAAAAATTTAGTAATTAGTAAAATTAGTAAACCTATATATGACACAGGGGAATTTTAAGATATTTTTAGTAAAAAAAAAACAAAAAAAAAACTGTGCCTTATACTGTCAAATACAGTAATTAAATTGAAGATATGCATTAAAACTACACTTTAAAATATGAATTTTTTTTTACGCATTTGCCATTCACATTTGTGCAACCTTTCCCCATCATTTAAAGGTTAATCAAGAGTACTAGTGTCAAGTGAACATCTTGAGAACAGTTACAGCACCTCCCCGACTCAAAGTCATATTACATCAACTAGGAATAGTGAACAAGATAATTATAATCTGCCAATATTTATTCATATCATATATTAATGGTGAATGAAATATTGTTAGTCTAACTTAGGTGTATGTAAAAGTTTCCAGCAATCTTTGAAAACTAGAGCCTGAATACACAACACAAATTTTTAGCTGGAAACTTATGCACATGTGCAAAAGTTCACAGTGCAACATTTTCAAAAACCAGAATAAAAACTAATTTTACACTTTAAATTTCTGCACACACTTAATATTAAAATGTAGATTTTTTTTTTAAAGTACTTTTTAAAATAATTTATAATTCATTAAAGTTTCCTCTTTCCCTAGACACAATTTTCTATCAAGTTAAGCTTGTAACTTTCAAACACAGCTGTTCTTTTTCTATACTCAAAGGTTTTGTTTAGGGTTGGGATTAACACACACTGGAACATGAGAATAGCTTGTATGTCATAACCTTACAGTAATTTCTATCACCACCCCACATATCTGCTGTTTATTATTTTTTGAAAATACACATGGTTTCTGCCTATTAAAAACAGATTAGTAAATAAACACACAAAGATTATAAAAAAAGAAATGATATACAATAAAAAAAATTTTTTTAAAAAAACCCTGAATGTTGTATAAATTCAGAAAAATAAAATTAAAAACATCAAGATATTAGGTGATTGTAAAAGATGCCCCAAGAATAGCATTACACATTTTAATGAGGTATATAGAGAAATAAATTGGCTTATTCATCCCTTAGTAAAAAATGCCGTCATATTTTTAAATGATAATGTCAAAATCTAAAAACAATTTCTCATCAATTCTTTGGGGAGGAGGTATCTATGATAAAGTAAGATCTTTTGTAAGAATGTTTATGCCAGTATGGGATATTAGCTACAAAAATTGAAGCATGATGGGAAATAACTTTCTCTTGCATTATGGCTTGGACTTAGCTCACTAGATTACACAACCGTAATAAGTTAGGTACTTTACTAAATCAATATTTCACATAAAAGCTAGAAAATTATGGTTTTATAATTTCTTATTTGAATATTTGTGATTTTTAATCTGATATTCAAAAGCTGACTCTTACTTTGATTTGATCAGTTACAGATTACTTATCTTCTCATCAAGGCAGATTGAGATTCTTCTGTGTGTGTGTGTATGTATATATATATATATATATATATACACACATATATATATATATATATATATATATATATATATATATATATATATATATATATATATATACATACACACACAAAAAGGGGACACACAAAGTAATGCCTCTTATTTTCATGGAAATAAGAACAGATACAGAATGTATAACATTACTGGATAAAAGAACTTTTCAGCTAAAAAACATTTCCACAAAGTCGCCGTCACCATAGGCTACACATTTTCAAGTCACAATTCATTTTATAGGTTAACAGTTATGCAAAGCTGCCTGAAATCTGGATTGTTACTGTTGCCATTGCTTAAATTGTATAGTCTCAATTCAAGAATGGAAGAATCAAATTCCGCATCAGTGCCTTTTTTACCTTTGCCCAGCATTTTTACTAAAACCGTCAAATTGTCACAACTTTCTCCTCCTCTCACACTTACCTCTGGGTTGTTTCATAAGATGTCCCCCACACCCACCAAAATTAAAGAAAAAAAAAAAAAGCACCTCTCTCCTGGTTTCCAGCATTTTTATAATGCCTGCTTACCCACAATTCATATTGTCTCCTTCCATCAGTAAAAAGTATTTGATCTAAAATTGTGCAGTTAACACTTTTCTATTTCCTTTCTTCGGGTAAGTAAGGAAAGATTCATTCTCTCCTCTTTTTTCTCCTCATTTTTCTTTCATCAACTACAAATACATTACCCACCATCTAACTGTATTCAAATCTGTTTGGCTTCAGTAAAGACCCCCCCCATTATACATTATAGGCAGAACGGTTTAAACTTTACAGCTATATCACCCCCCACATCTACCTGACATTAGGAACCAACATAAAAAAAAAATAAAAAATAAAAATAAAAAGAGGCATTACTTTTGGAGTAACCCAAATATTTTTACAAACATGGCAAACACAGGACAACCAAAAGATGGTTTAATTCTTTTACATACTTAAATCACCCTCCCCACCTAATTAATACACTAAAACAGTTTCTTATTGATACTGTTCAGTTAATCCATGATAAAAAGGTTCTTCAACAACAAGAATGAATAAGGCATGATGGGAAAAAATTTAAAAATTTTCACTATTAAGCATATATCACTAAAACAAACAAAACAAAAAATTCAACAATTGCTCATTTCATGTTTCAATAAAACAGATTTATTTTTGTTTTTAGTCGACAAACATTTTTGGATCCATCTTGTGATTTAAAAACATTATTTGAATTGTTTCATTTAGGAACATGAAGTTTATATTTTTCTCACATTTTCAGCTTAAAAAAAATGTCTTCAGAAATTATTTTAATACTAAATTTTATTTTGTTTATATTTTCAGGTCTCAATTGATTTTGGTATCATTTGAAAGATTTATATGGCAAGTTTCAGTTATATATCTATGAAGAAGGTCGAGTCTAACTGCCATTTTTACAATAGTTTTATGTGCAACATTAAACCCATTAATATCTCTGTATTGAACCTAATATTCATATTAAGTACAATAAATAAAGACAAAATAAAGTAACATTACATTTTTTTAACACTTGTTCATATCTAATGGAATTTCTCATTGTAAGCAACAACATTTACATTTCTTGTAACAGGCACAGGCAAGATATTATGAGAAACTTTTCCAGCTAAAATCTCAGGTTCTTTCAAAAAATATGAAAGAAAAAGTTTCATACTAAGCTTTTGTTATTGCTAATAATGATAGTTCTCCCAGATCTAGGGTAAATAGCAGGGTAAACTGGGCTCTCTAGCATTGCTTGGCAGCCAGTCTAAGAGAAGGACTACTATAAATTCAAAACTATAGAGAAAACAAAAGGAAACTAATTATCTATTCAAAGAAATAGAATGATGTGAAGAGTTATAATTACTTACATCCTGAAGGAGGATGACATTTAAAAAAAAAAAAAAAGCCATGTTCTTAAAAACAAATTTCTGCTACATCTGAAGAGGATTTTTACTTTCTTTAAAAAGTTATATTACATGCTACCAATGCATTTTTTAATACCAATTCTGTGCAATAATAGTTGTTACTTTTGCATATATATTTCATACACCAAGGGCACCTTGAGGCAGTGTAATGGTTAGCAAGCTTGTCTCACTAGAACAATTACAACCGAGTAGTGAGTTTGAGCCTCACTGGGTGCCCCATACTTTTGGCCTTGTGCCACATCTAAGCTATGTTTGGAAAATCACTATATTTCATACAGCAAGTGTAACAAGTATTATGAAAATGAAGTAGTACTAATTTACAATCCTACAAATAGATAACTATATGCAAGGTACTAGCAAGAGTTAAGGACTCAACAACAGAAATCTTTTAAAAATTATGCTTAAGCCGAGTATGTTTAGACATTTGTTTATAATACTAAATACTTAGCTTCCGGTGATTTGTTTAGCAGACACCAACTTTAGCCAGAGAACTAACATTTGGTGAAAAGTTACAAAGCCTATGATGAATTTGAGAAACTTCAGCAACTGAAGAGAAAGTTTATTATTATTTATATACTCACACACCTTTTTTATATATAAGAACCCAGCCAAAATAGCTTTTACTAGGCAATATGTGTCCAATAATTAAAGAATAATTCTTTGGCAAGAATTAAACTTGAATTAGAAAGATATTAGTTTCTAACAAATTCCCAACACTTAACACAACTGGGGTCATTTTTGTACCATCCTGTGCTACCTAAGCTCAATATAGGTTTACAATATGTCAGTATTAGTAAGCACCTAGACTACATGGCTTTCTAGAACTTGGTCTGTTGATGTTAGAATGTTTATTTGACTACTACCAATACATCACATCCAACATTTGTAGCAATTCTCTGAAATGACTATTCAACCAGTCACAAGTCCACACAACCTGACCCCCTTTCAAACAACTCCAAATGAACAATATGAGCCTAAGTTATGCATTTCCACTATATGACACTTGCTTTCACACAACTCTTTTACTACACTGAAACTTATTTCAGCACATATAACAATCCAAGATTTAGATACAAAGCGTGCATAGTTATGAGTGTTACTACTTCACAAAATTGAAAATGTTAAAAACTTATCAGAAAATCTAGTGCCTTCTTTAAAACATATTCTCTATCCATGTCAAAATAGGCATTTGTACTTTAAGGTATTGCAGTTTGTATTTCCCATTAGTGTATGTTAAAATCTGCTTAGGTCTTTAATAAGGAAGAATATTTTGGAATAAATTTAGCTCTTAATTATTCAAGTGAACTTTGAGAATGAATTGAAGTACATTTATTAAAATGTCAACGGCTGAGATCACATCTAGTTATAAGGCCGATAGAAAGATTCTTTGATTCTTTTGTATTTTAATGGCAAGCAAGTAAGATCGTCAAAAGCAACTTTTTCAAAACTACTCAAAATTATATACGGGGTGCGATGGATAAATTAATTTTGTGCATACACATTGTTTTTGTCAACTGCACAGTATAGTAAGGTTAGTTGGGCATCATATTTTAGAAAAAGAACACCACGACACAATTCACTCCCCTAGAAATTTAGAAATGACATGCTGTACTGCTTGGCATTTGCACCAGAAGCTCCAATACAAACATTTCAGAGTCTTTGGGTGTCAATCTGAGGACAGTGCAGAGGATTTGGAAAGAGATGATATATCCAATCAACATCATGGTGTTTAGAGTCATTACTAATGATGGCGACGTTATGCCTTCATTCATCTTCCCACAGGGCCTCAGACTCAACATAGAGGCCTACATCAAGTGCCTTGAGGAGGTAGTGCTGCCCAGAGTCAAGAGGGTAGCTACTGGAAGAACCTAAGTCTGAAAAAAGGATTCTGCACCATGACACACAAGCAGGAGAACAATTGAGTGTCAGACAATTTCTACAACCACAACACCACTTACATCTGGCCACCTAACACCCCAGACTGCAACCCCCTTGATTATTATGTGTGGGGCCCAGTTGAGCGAGAGACCAACGAAACTCCTTGTAACACCAAAGATGAACTGAAGACAAGAATTATAGCACCATTCACAAATTTAAACAAGGAAACCATCCAGAAGAGTTTCAGGAGATTCCAAAGTCATTTGATGGCCGAGGTTGAAGCCAATAGCAATTTTATTGAATAAATTTACTCTTTAGTATTTCAATATATTTGTGTGTAATTTTGGTAAATATATCTGTTAAAATGACATGTCAGTGTTATTTCCATTTTTGTATAATTTAGATGGCAATTTATCCATTGCAAGACACGCACACACTATATATATATATATATATATATATATATATATATATGGGGGGGTTGCTTGGTCCTAAAAAGTAATTCCACATAACCTTTAATACTAAAGTGAACTAAAATGAAGAGATTACTAAATTCTACTAAAGTCTATTTTAATATATCTATGTTACTGTCATTTAGTATCATTTATATTCATTTTACAGTAACTGTAATTTAGTAGCATAAAAGAAAAATAGTTTTAATTTCTTCCTGGTAAATTTTCAAAGAAATAAAAAAAAAATACCTTTTGCGAAATTGTTTTTTCCAAGCATAGAAATTTTTTTCTTGTCTGAATATTAATAATAAAAGAGAAATTATAATCTGACATTAGGCAATGCTAATAGTTACTAAAATGGTGGAGCGATAGTCTACCTATTTCCAAATGGGGAGAAAAAAAAAATATGTTAAAATCTTCTCCTGGATCTAATAACTATAACATATTTGTAGACAGTACAAAGAGTTTGTGCATGTATAATGAACACACACATGTAAATCCATTAATTCTTTTATATGGCTGCATGCATATGAAAACAAACATACATTATGAAAAAAAACTTGCACTTATGATAAGTGCATATAAAAAAGGAAAAACTGAGAAATATAAGCAATCAATTGCTGATACCTCCTGACGAGTGGACGGATGCGTCTGACTACAAAACTCTGGAGTCAGAATGCTGAAGGCAATATCAATCAACTGACAAACCTTTTACTTGTATTAATTCTCTCTCATTATATATATATATATATATATATATATATATATATATAAGTATATGCAGATAGTATAATTGTTATCAGCATGGAAATTGAAACTGCAGGGCTGAATTCAAATTATGGTCAATTCGGTTTTGTTCACTTCAAGCTAAAAAGGTATGTACCCATCTTCCCGTAGATATGGGTTATATGGCAAGGAAGACTGGGCTCTGTTGCCTTGGGTGGCACCGAATCTCAAATAAAAACCTTAGAAGTGCGGTTTGTTAACTTCATGGCACACTACACCAATTCTTTTATCAGTTCTGAAAACTGCTGGATTCTGAACAAGCTTTTTCACCACTACCTATAATCGAATCATGTGTGGCTAGTTTAGCCATTCAGCTCTAAACTAAATTGTTGTTATACATTGAAAGCGACAGGAGATTCAACCAGATGAAATCATATTTTTCATTCAGATATAATGAAACGATAAAATTCTTAAAGTTCATGTTTGATCAAATAGAACCATCTTAAATTCAAA
>CAHIKZ030004226.1:415000-457500 GCA_903632075.3 Acanthosepion pharaonis
ACCAGTTTCTCTAATGTTTTACCTTCAAAAAGACATCCAAAGTAAAATCTATAGTTAGATGCTACATACATTTTCAGTATTTGGATGAGAGTCCTCCATAAGTTAATCCTCCAAAGAAACAGCAACACATGAAATTGTAAAATCCCAACATGTGAGAAGAAAATCTCTTTTCAGTTGTTGATGGCTAAAAAGATGGGGGATGGCTCCAGTTAAATATTCAATGTACTCCACTGAGTTTTATACTCAGCACTGTCTACAGACGTCTTCTCCTGCCTGAAAAGCATCAAGAGAATAAGTTCTCTGCTTGCTGATATTTTCTTTTTATCCTCATCTCTTTCCTGTTCAGGTTCGGAGGTGGGCACTGGTGGGAGGGGGGGGTCATATGTACTTCTATTTGATTCTCCCTTCTCCTTAGTCACTTTATCAGATTTGTTCCTTTTTTTTTTGTCTCCCCCTCCCCTGTTGACAATCCTTTCTCTTTAACATCCTTTAGTTAAAAACAGTAAAGCAAGATCAGATACAATAAATAGAAATCAAAGAAATTTGAAAATAATGTTTCTGCCAGGTGGAAATTAGTAACATAACAAAAAGCTTAAGGGAATGGCCCAGAAGTTGTGACTCAAGCTGTTAGTACATCATCACTCTCCTGTGTGTGTGTGTGATTAAAGATTGTAATAATAGTCACTAATAATGCAGATAGCAAAGAGAGTGTACTACTGCCATGACAAATAACAATGATCAGCAGTGTTATTAATAATATGATTAACTACTGAGGACAATAATAATAACAACAATAATAATAATAATGGTGAATACAAGTCATGAAGGAATGGCTATTCAGAAAATGTTAATACTTGACACATAGCAAAGAATATTTGAGATATCAAGGAATCAATAACACAGAAGACAAATCTATTACAAAGCGCTCTCGAAGTAGGGTACAACTACTTAGGTGTAGTAAGCGTATCTTGAGCCATGCAATTAGAATTTTGTCACTGGGTAAAGTTTGGTGGTATTGTGAGATACTAAGTTTTTGATGAGGTTCCAAATCCATTCCCAATTCCATCCAATCATCTTCTGATGAAGACTAAGATCACTATTGCAAATGCATTTTGTGATTGAGTGTAGAAGAGAGTGGTGTAATGGTGAGAGGCTCAGGACAAGGAATCGGTAAGCCAAGTTCAAATTTCACTTGAATTCATTACAGTCAATTTTACACAAATAACCTTGAGAAAGCCATGAATCCAACTCTTATCCACCCAGTTATAGGTGACATAGAGCAGACTGAACTTTCCAGCCATGGTTGCCAACCAATATAGAAAAATGACAACTTTGAACTCAAAACTGTATGTGTCACTGGTAGGGCACATACTTGAACTGTAACTAAAAGGTCAGTTCAGCACAGTTGCAGCATAAACAACACGTTGGCGCTGTGCAGGTGTTTAAAAACTACAAATGGGCCTGAGCAGAGATACATGCTTATAAAGGAGTAGCCAGGTTGAAAATGTGAAATCACACTGATTTGCAGTGTGCCTTCAAAGTTGAAACAGCTCTGGTGATCACACACACACACATTGTATTATATTTTGACAATAAAACTGATATTAAACAATATTGGTAAAATTTTATGGATATATTTATATGAATCATATAACAAGTGAGTTTCAGTGTATAACTTATTAATAATGTTGACAATTATTTTGGAGAGTATTAAATTTTATGCAATGAGCAACATAACTTCATTTTGTTTTTTCTTATAAGTCAGAGATATCTAGAGAATAGACAATATACATAATGTATGCCTAAATAGATTATTTTATGTCTTCATATGCACTCCTTCAAATTCTATAACCATTAATCTTTCCATCATTGCTTTTCTTAACATCTGTTTTGACTTTAATATTATATGCAACAGTTTTTATTGCTTCCCAGAGATCTTTGCTTCAAAGATTGTTGTCCATTCCTTAATGATAAATGACAAATTTTCTCTTTGATTAATATCTAGAGAAGCTGAGGTGATTCTATTAATTTAGTTTCTTTGAAAACTTTTTTTTAATAGCCAAACTTTTAAAAAAAAAAAAAAGTTTTTATGCATTTTAAGTGACTTTTGCCAACCGTGAAAGAACAATGCCTTGCATAAGTAATACTCTTTAACTTAAAGCTTCTTGCTTTGATTTGTATGATTAAAAAAATTCTTATCCAAGAACTTGCATTAATTCTCTGTATTTATCTTGGTACCAAATATAAATAGTGTAAATATTTTGTCAATGTTTTCATTTTTTTTTTCCTCTCCTTATTGTACTTTGATCAACTTTTTTGCTATTTACAATATTGTGATCCAATAACATATCCGGTTTCTTGAGTGAGGTAATATTTTTTTTTTTTTTTTTAACAGCACACAGTAATTTCTGAAATCAGAAAATTATATATTTACACAATGTGAACAACTCTTTAGTTGCATAATAAAATAACACACCAAAAAAATTATGTAAATCTTTCTTATAAAAGCTGTTGAAATTCACATTGTATATTTATCATATAAATATATTCTGAATATTTTACAAACATTGGTATATTAAGATCAATTTTATTTTAAAAAAAAGTATTTGTATAATACAATCTGACATTTGAAATAGCGTAATACATTTTCAAAAGAATTTTCTTCCCATCCCTTAAAAGGGCTTCTTGATTAGACTAAGAACTTTTCAGCAATATGTGTGTGTGCGTGCACTACAGTGTATAAATTTAAATTGCTTGCGGAATTATTTTATCTTGGCTCATTGCTGTTATAAAATGAGGAAAGGAACGTGTTGGCTAAAAGAAAATAAAAACTGAAACGATGCTCTCATGAGCACATTCAATAAAGATATAAAATATATAAATCTAATAAAAAGAAAAAAAAAAAAAAAAGAATTGTGTTCAATGATTATGAATTCCCACTTTCATTAATTGAAGGAAATCATTATAAGAAAAACAAACATGAACAAAAAAAAAAAAAACAGGCCATAAAATGAGGAAATTATATTTTCATAGGAGAAGCAACTCTAATAGGTCATTAAATGTTTGTATAGAATCATTCTATGCATAAAAAAGCCTATTTGATTCTTTAAATGATCATCTTCAAATCTGAAATATTGGTTTTCTATTATTCATTTATTACAAGTTGTAACCAAATTTATTGCTGTTTATTCTTTCTTTTTTTTTTAACAGATCACAACACTTATTAGGGAAATGTGATTAAATATATTTTAATGTTTAAAAAAAAAATTATTTGCCATTATTGTTTAGGTAATAAGCATTATAAAAGCAAATAGCTATATACACATGTACACAGGAAAAGGACTGATATAAAAGGAATAATATCACCTGATGGAATATTTGAAATACACTCTTATGTTAGAAATAGAGGATTGTCAAAAACAAGGATTTTTGGGAAGGACATTACATTTTTTTTCTTCTAAATTGTGGCTATCTTAATTTTGATGAAAATGATAAAGATTTTTCAAGCAAACTTAACTACACAAAGATTCTTATGAAAATTTGATACAAAAGCAATTCTGACTCTTCTGATTATATTAATCTAAAATTATACATTAATTACTAATTTTATTAATTAATAACTATTTGTGCTCAGTTGTTGACATTAATACCTATCTGCTGTTAAAATTTTAGAACAATGCAATAATAAAAATTTTAATTTCATCTGATAGATGTTGTCACAATCTGTAAAATCACATTACTGTTCAATAAAACTCTTCAACCAAAAAGAGCAAACCACATAAATTAGATGTTCTGCAAAGACATGAACTTTCATCCAAAAAGCTTTCATAGACATTGCATTAATCATTCTAGGTACATCAATGATTAAGTGAATCATTGATTATGTTTATTCTGCTCCCTTTCCTCTCAGTCTTTGTCTTACTGCTTTGTAAATTTCTTTCTAATTTTACTCCATCATCATACTGCACTTTTTTTTTTTTTTTTTTTTTCACAAAAAAGTTGTTTTTTTTCCCTATTATTAAAAACTGTTCTAAGATTTCTAAGAACTAAAAGGCTCATAAGTTTTAATCAGATTTATCCAAAAATGGAACCCATTTCACAAAAATTCTCATTGGAATCTTGAATTGCTTTCAAGTTCCATCCTTTCATGCAAAGTGAACAATGATTGATTTGTTTTCTATGGCTTAACACTTTGAAGGTTATTTGAAGCCAGAAAAAGCTCTTAGATTGTAATTTTTTTTTTGGAGATAATGATTAAGTGATACAAGTTTTACTAATTAACCCATAGCTGAGGGAAGAGAAGTGGTGGATTCATACCTTGCCCAAGGGTATTTGCACATAAGTGAATATGACAAAACTAACAGGAATTGGAACTCAGCTTTTTGATTAACAATTCCAACCATTATCTATTACACCACTTGAACAGCCAAGCTCAAAGAACCTGGCATGCCCCACCCATCCAAGGCTCAATGTTGCTTAATTTCGGTGACTGTACAAGATCTGGTGTACACTATTTACATTATTCAGATTATTGTCCTCATCTTTGTCGCAATATTTATTACATTTCTGCCGTTGTACACTCCAGCCTTCTTCAGGTGGTCGGAATGTCAAACAGAACCCTTTATTTCACTCGCTGGGGTAGACTGTTCTAGTTCCATGTGCCATGTTTAATGAATGTCAGTTCTCAGTTATCTCCTGTTAATTCCCCTCTCCAAGTTCTCCACTGCCTTAACCAGGCATTGAACTCGCACTCTTTGTGTCCTGTCACTGGATCTAACTAACGCCTTTATCCATTCCATTCCTGTCCTCAAGAACTCCAGCGACCCCTCTGACCCTTCCAACTACCGTCCTATCAGTCTCCTTCCCCTCTTCGGCAAAATCTTCGAAGCTCTAATCAATACCGGGGTGGTTAACCACCTCACATCCAATAATCTGCTCTCAGACAAGCAATATGGTTTCCGCTTTGCCAGATCTACAGCCGATGTGCTCACAGCCATCACAGAAACAGTCTACCGAACTCTCCAAAATAACGGGGAAGCCCGAGCCGTGGCACTAGATATCTCCAAAGCATTTGATAGGGTTTGGTACGCCGGCCTTCTCCCAAGATCCAGGGTTATGGCATTACGGGTCAATTATATAACGTAATACAATCATTCCTGTCAAACCGTGAATTGAAGGTCGTTCTCACAACGGATTCTCCTCCAGTTCCTACCCCCACGAACGCAGGTGTTCCTCAAAGGCTCCATCCTAGGCCCCCTCTATTCCTTATCTATATAAATGACCTTCCTGACGTCGTAACTTCTCAAGTCGGCATCTACGCGGATGATACCACAATTTATTCCTGCCTCAAAAACAAATCCAGTCTCGCTGACAAAACTCACCTTGCTGTGCGCCTCAAAAAAGGACCTCCAATCAATTGTGAACTGGGGCATGATTTGGCTGGTCAACTTCAACGCTTCAAGACAAAACTGCTCTCTATTAATCACCACAGAAAGCCTTCCCTTCCCTCCATTATAATGTCTGACGCTCAACTTCCCGAGAGCAACTCTCTCGGCTTCTCGGTCTCACGTTGACTGCTGACCTGAGATGGAATAAATACATAGAGTCAATTGCCTCGTCAACTGCGAGGAAAGTTGGCTCCATGAGCCGTGCTAGGAAGTTTTTCTCTCCTGAGTCGATCCTCCAGATATACAAATCCACAATTCGCCCTTGCATGGAGTATTGCTGCCATATATGGTCTGGCGCCCCTTCTGTTTGCCTCGGGGTTCTTGATAGGCTCCAGAAGCAGATATGTAATATGGTTGGCCCTGCCCTGGCGTCTCGTCTACAGTCACTTTCTCACAGACGCACAGTCGCCTCCCTCTGTCTGTTCTACAAATACTTTCATGGAAATTGCTCCGAGGAACTGCATTCGCTGGTTCCCAAACTTCATGAATTCAAGCGCCCTACGAGCCTGGCATCCCGCTCTCACCCCTTCACTGTCGAAACTCATAAATGTAGCCGTCTCTTCTACTCTAATAGCTTCATGTCTCACACCTCTCGCCTGTGGAACTCTCTTCCCTTCTCCTGTTTCCCTGAGAGAAATAATCTCCAGCTATTCAAGTGTAATGTCAATCGACATCTCCAGTTGCCTTAATCTATCTACTACCCTCATCCTTTCTTCTATCACTCCTATCTGATCTTCCTATTTTCTGTAACCCCTTAATGTCCCTAGTGGCTCCCCGCCTTGCTTGGGGTGAAATGCTTAAAAAAAAAAAAAAAAAAAAAAAAAAAAATGTGTCCTTGTCAACAAAGATGAGGACAATAGTCCGAATAATATAAATAGTGTACATAATATCTCATCTCAGAAATATAGACAGATACTGAAGAACTGTTGTTTCAACATATGACAGTAAGCAAGGTAAACAATGAAAATGGATTCCTACACTGTACTGTTAGATAATAGATATTCAACTTTTAGATAAATATTCAATTTTACAATTACTTAAAAATGAGCAAAGTCATACATTTGCAGTAAGAATCACATTTTAGAAACATTTGTAGCAAAGCAGTATGAAAATAGAATTATTCTACAAATTTAGAGGTTTCTTTAAAATAGTTTTTCTAAATTACAAACAAAACAAAACTAAACTAGAAACAGCACTGAGTAAGGAAATATTCTTGATTTATTTAAATTTATACCAGAAATACTTTAATAAAACTAGAATCTGCTAAAAATTCCAAATAGTGCTAAACAGCATTAAGTATAGCTTTGAATATACTAAATCTGGGTGGCTATCCCAAATAAAGGCCTAGTAACAAATGTGTTGTGTCTATGACTGAAGGGGAGTACATATTTGTCCTAAATTGGTTTGGCTTGGATGTTTAGTGGCATATCAATCCCAGTGAATTATTCATTAATGCCAAAATTGAAATATTTTGTACATAATTTTTTTTTTGGGGGGGGGAGATAATGTTTTAGTGACACTGATGGAGAGATACCGACAAGGATCAATGTTGATTAACTTTGGTAATCATACAGGAACCAGTGTTTCAACATGATGTGGCTATAAGCCTTGTCTTAAATTACTAACCTACTATTATTAAGAAAAGAAATTAGCAAAGAACTTGTTAGTGATATCAAATAATTAATTTTACCTATGACTAAGAATCAAGTATTTCTTATTGATCAGAAATAAGAGAAAAATGTACTTGTAGAGAATCAGAGGCTGATTTCAACTTTTATAAAAAATATTCATAAATAAAGGATAAACATGATTTAGGTGGAAAAAATTAAGGAGATTCACAGAAAGTACTTTTCATAAGATTAAAAAGTTTTATTATATGATTTTGTTTAATCATATGTAATAACTTTCACACATTTGCCTTTACTTCATGGAATACAAAGAAAAATACTACAGTTACCATTCTAACATTTTAAAACAATTTCAAAACCTTTCATGCAGGGTTTTTTTTTTTTAACATCAGACACTCAAACAAGCAATTCTTTAAAAATATATTTAACCCATGCATGTTCTTTTTATAGTGAAATGAAGTATTTCATAAACTTAAGATATTTATTAAAAATTTCAGTAAACTACAAAAGGATGCTAAGGATATCATGGACCGAGTGTGTGAGCAATGATGAGGTCTTAGAGAGGATGCAAACAAGGAGGAGGCTTATATTTAACATCAGGAAGAGACAGTTGACATTTCTGGGACACAATGAGGAAGAGCCTGGTGAATCTGATACTCACAGGTCAAATAGAGGGAAAAAGAGACAAAACAATGCTTGACATACCTGGTGGATTTAAGCAAGTGGATGACAGAACATGGTTTTTAAATTTTTAAATAAAGATTGATTTCTTTAACAAAAAAAAATTCTGGCCTCTTACCTGGTTTCAAACAACTGATGAGAAATATATACATTATACAATAAATTATAATAACATCAATGAATTCTTTTTCATAATGTGAAATTTCAAACTTAATAAAATTACAAAATCCTTAAACCTTTGCACTAAATAATGAGATCTCTTAATACAGTTAAAACTGAATCACTTTATCATTGCTTATCACAAACTCAGAACCAGAAGCTTAACTTTTTCACTCATGTGGATAATAGAACTCAAGTGTTTGGGGGCATAAAAAAAGAAAGATTATCTTAAAAAGGTAACATTAATTCAAAAGTAAAAAGACAAAAACCACTGCAAATGTTATCTCAGCATTTTCTAAATATATTTTCATCTTAATTCAGCCAGACATCTTTATGCATAAACCACTAACAAGAGATTCAAACAGAAGCCAATAGGTTTCAATGCAGCTGATGTTGCTTATTAGTTTTATTTTGTCCATATTATCAGATTACCCTTTATCATGAAATTCTAGGTCATTACAATAAAGCTACCTATTTTTTAAATGCTTTTGATGAAGTACATTTTTTATCCTAGGCAATAACAATAAGATTAAAACTAGTGCTGAAATCATAACAATGAAAGTAGCAAAAATTAAAGAAAATTGTAGCTCTGCTATAACTAGATAACAAGACAGACTGTTTAAAAAGTTGGGGGGGGAGAAAGGGTGATAGAATAATTGCAAATTTGTGTTCAACTTATCAAAGCTTCCACAACCATTGCTTATGGTAATGTCCATGAAAGAAACATTCCACACCTATTTCCAATTTTGTTTGTTTTAAGTCAGAGAGTATATTGTCTTGTAATGTCAGATAAAAATCACCAATAAGATTGTCATTCAGTTATGTGCCATGCGCGATACATGCTTAGGCGATCATGCATCTTTTGATACATCACTGACAAGGCAGATATTTTTTTCCCCCCTCAGTAGGTTGCCATTACTTTCTGCAGTAGACCATTTGCTATCTAAGGCTACAGAACCCAGTCTGTCCTGTTATTTACCCATAGCTGGGGGGAAGAAGAAGAGGATTCATACCTTTCCCAAGGGTATTAGCACATAAGTGAATGTAACAGATTCAACTGAAATTCAAACTCAGCTCTCTGATTCCTCAATCCAAGCTGCTATCCATTACTACACTGTGCCTCTAGGAAAACTTAATAAGGAAAACTTAATAAAATAATGAAAAGTGTTTTATCAAAATAGGCTGGCTTATAATAATTATGTCTTGTATCTATTGCTTCTCTAAAATAAATTTTATGCCATGTTAATTTCAAAATTTGTTTATCTCATCCTAATAGATTAGCTTTCACCTGATTTTTTTTTTTTTAAAATCATTTCCTTTTTCGACAACAGCACCTTAGATTCTCAATATTTTTCCAACTCCTGTCAATAAGCTCATAACTTTAAGCAACAGTTAAGAAACTCCCTTCACAAACTATTATTTTGTGAAGGAAGCTTCATTACTCAGATGTGCCACAACAGCAGTTTTGTATCAGACTAAACTTAAATATCTAAAACTCAAGATAGAGCAGGGTTTTATTATTTAACTTTCAAACCAGGATTATTTATATGCATCAAAAGTACATCTACTCACATAACCCAGTAAATATTCAAGATTCTACAAATTAAAAATAATCACAAATTGGTTATTTTTTAATCTCTGCTTAAAATCAAATATATCCTAATTGCTTTTACAACAATAAGTATTACAAACATCACAAATGTCAAATCTCAGACCTCAGTTAGTTGTTTGTTACTTTAATCCCCAAAACAAATGTGCAATTACCAAAAAGAATTAGCTCTAAATATGTGCACAAAATAATCTAAGAATTCTTATTCCTAGAATCAGTATTCAGTATTTTCTGGGGGGAGGGATGAAGGAATCTGAAATCACTAAAGCTTTTGTTTTTAAATTTATTTAAATCCACAATTCTCATTTAGTTTTAATGTTTTCCAATTATCTGATAAAATTGGATGGCAAATTCTTTGACAAGAGAAATACTGAATGCAAGCATATATAATGTAATCCTTTATTAAAAAAAACTAAAATAATGCATTTTTATAACGCAGCTAAATCATCTACAAATTGCTTCCTCCTCGGGTGATCCTATTATTCAAACTCCCTGCTCAAATTCTTTTTGAAATTATAAGAAATGGAAAAAAATTGTTAGAATGGAAATATGACAATAACAAGGCTAATTATGCCAATAAACAGAAGAACATCAATACATTTTTGCATGAAGAAAATAAATTGAACTAATTTACATATATTTCTAAGAATATTTAGTTGGTGGAGGAGGCACAGACAAGGATAAAATTCAGAGTACCAAATAACCTCAAACAAAGAGCTCATCTTAGCCCAAATAGCTGAATTTGGGTAATGTTTAACCTTTGCACCTACAAAAAAAAAAAAAAATAAATGCCAAAAGGACAGTTATTCCCTTGACACCACTATTACTGGATGCACTTTTGACTCCCTCGGCAATATTTATTGTTTTATAAAGTGATGATTAGAATTTTAATAAAGTATGAAAATGGATTTATATATTTTCTTTATTCTTAAATTGACAAAGATAGGAAACCCTATTTATATATAAGAGTGCTTATTTACAAGAATAATTTTATAGTTACAAAATTATAAAATATATAGACTAATTATAATATCTTATTTACCATTTTATAAAGAAATAAATATGTAAAGAACTTTTTTTATTCATAAATTTACAAAAATGTCAACAGGAAAATTTAAATAAACACCTAATGACAAGTAACTGTAATTATGAATTTTGAGAAGAAAATACATTTTCCTGACATTTCTTTTATTTGCTCTTGCCACATAAATTCACTAAAATAGGCTGAGAGTGTTTTTTTCACTCTGAACCAAACATTCTTTTAATTTTAGGTGAGATCACAAATACTCAATATTTTGAGTTTGTTGCCAATAAATAGGGAGATACAAAGTTTATCTTGTATATAATTACAGAAGGTCTGTAATTTTTTAGTACAAAATTACATTGTAGTTTTATCTATTTTCTCATGTAAAATGTGTAAAAGATCTGATCCATCCTCTAATCACCTGGCAGATACTCAAAAATTAAATTGAAAAAAAAAAAAAAAAAAAAAAAATTGCCTAAAACTCAGTGGTATAATTAATAATAAAACCCTGGTACCTGAGCCATTTAGTTATACTGTTAAATAATTAATTAGCTGATACAACAATATTAATATATTCAAACTCCTTTGTGAAGAAGATAGGAAATATAGTAATGGTCATTTCCTTATAAGTAGTCAATACTAATGTTAGCTGAAATTTATAAAATCTTTCTCTTAAAACTTTTTGCAGGAAAATAGGTTTCTCGAGTCTAATATCTATTATCATTCTTTCCAGTATTGATGGAAGTTTCCTTCTTAACCTTTTATTTGAAGTCGGGTGGAATATCAACATCTTCATTATGCCATTATTTTCTCTTAGAATTATGTGATATTCATTTTAGTTGTTGCTGTTGTTGAAAGCCCTCAAGTGATGTGGTTTCCATTATTTACTAAAAATCAGTAGAGCAATTCTGTGTGTGTGCGTGATATTGATGCATTAGATTCTTTTTTTTTTTTTTTTTTATTTACTTTCTTTAAGAAATATTTGACTAAATGGCAATGCTGTGAAGATATCATTTTTTACTTATTTATATAGGTAAACAAAACAACAGACTAATGACAAAAAATGTTTATTTTTATATTACAAATAGGTACAGTTCTTTCTTTGTGATTCTGTAGTGTCAATCCACAAGGTTCAAAGAATCATAGTCTTCACCTAGACTCATAGGCTTCATTCATGCAAAACCAATTTTTAACCATTTGGTTGAGAAGAAGTCAAAATGATGCAGTAGGGTAATCAAAATCCAATTATTCAAGCCCCTAAATCAATGTAAACCTAAATTGTTTGAAAGGACTTAACTTGTATTGCTAAGAAATATTAACAATGCAGGAACTGTAACAGCTGGCAAAGGAATATCAAGATCATAGTTGGACAAATAATTATTGTCAACAATGCTAAATGGAAAATACTACAACAGATAATCAAAGTTTCCAAACAGACATTTTACATTATGTTAAAAGGAGAATATAGGAAATTAATGAAATATGCCTTTGAAACGAAGGTAGTAATGTAAAAAATGAGCTGTCTGGGATTCATAACTATACAACCACAGAGCTGCTTGCATGTCATTCAACTCTTTACACAGCTTTGCTTATAGCAGATTCATAAATGTTATAATCAAATAAGTATAAATAAAAAAAAAAAGAAAAAGACAAATGGACACAGCCATCTTAAGTTTTGTCAGCTGAATGAAAAGGTGTTTGTGAACAAACAAGCTCTTGTACTTCCTAAATTATATACCCAAAACACATGAAAAAAAAAAAAAAAAAAATTTTTTTTTTTTTTTAAAAATTTAAACTTAAAATTCCCAGTGTCACTCATTCATGCACATGTGTAGTTACATACATAATTAAACCTAGTCTGATGAAGTCCTAAAGGAGGAAACATTTCACAAACTTTTTTTGACTGTCACACATCTTTCTCCTGCTTCATCTTAACATTCTGATCAAAAGATAACATTTCTTGTTCTGGTGTCATGAACAAAGCCCAAATGTTCTTGGCCTATTTCTGATATAACTTTATTATGCGGTCTCTTTATAAAAATCCTAATAATTTTAATAAGCTGATTATCTGACAGAGTTTGCATTCATTTGCACCTAATTTCTTTGTCATTGATATGAAGACAGATTTACTGAAGTCTTTCAGTATTTTGCCATTATCATATTTCATTTATTATTTCATTTGCCAAAAATCAGCTGACAGCATCTGTATTACAATCCCCATTCAATTCTACAGTTTTGTTTCCATTCATCTTCGCTAATGCTGTTCGTATGGCAGATCTATCCATGTTTTATAAGTTTTACTCCAATGTTGCCATGGAACAGAGGTCTCGGATGTATTGCTTCTACCTTTGTACTATCATTTTATGCATCCTGTTGAAGAGCACATTTTCTGTTCTATTTCTTTTATCTTTTCATGCATGCCTGTTAAGTCTATGCTCTGTCGTCTTTCTATCTCTGCACACTTCTTGCTGAGCCGTTTGATATACTTATTTACATTTCATTCCTATATCTTTGCTTAACATCCTATATTCTTTGTCTTCCCTTGACATTATCTGATGTCTTTCATTAGTTTGAGAATTTCATCTGTCATCTAATTCTTTCTTTCTTGTATCTCATCCCTTGGGAAGATCTTTTGCCAATGTCAATTAATGCTTCTTAAGTTCTTTGAGTTAGTAACTTCTTTCAAGCTTTTATATTTTGTTTAATATCTTCAATAAGCTCAGTATTTGCACCCTTACCTATTAGGTTCTTTTGTTCAAAATAACTACCGCTATCATGATTACATACATACATGTAATATATAAGTTACAATATTTACATTATTCAAACTTATCTGCATAATGTTTCTGCTGTCGATACACTCTGGCCTTCTTTAGGTCATTGAAATTTTGAAACAAACCCTTATTTTGCACACCGAGGTAGATTGTTCCAATCACCTGAAGAAGGTCGAAGCATACAATGGCTGAAACATTGTTAACATGGCAAGGAAGATAAGGATAACAGTCCAAATAATGTAAGTAATCATAATACCTCATCTCAGATATATATAATGAAAAACAGACCACTTTAAGGTACCATTACAATAATTTATTTCACCAAAATCCTTTTTAAAGGACTCCGGATCATCAGGTAACAATTCCAACAACGAAATGAAAGGAAAAATGGGATTAGAAATTGATGGGTAGTGTAATTCTTGTAATTTAACAGGGGGGGTAAGAGTGGTAGGTAAAGAGACAAGGTAGAGTATAGGGAGGGGTTAATTTCATATCTCTCTTACGCATGCTTTATTTTGGGGTAGGAGGAGTGACCAAACCTTGACCTATTTAGATGGTTAACTTAACGGAAATGATATGTAGGAATGGGAGGGGAGAAAAGAAAAGGAAAAAAGAGAGGAGACGTGTGTGTGTGCGCACGAATGTTAACCTATCAGTAATGGTTGAATTAATTACTAAATACTAACAATCTTATTTCCTCTGCTTGGTTTTAAGTGCACACAAAATACAAAAGACCAAAGTTTACTTAAATACCTTGAGTCCAAAAGTATCAGTTTTACTGCTTATCCAAATCTTTTCCCCTCCAGAAATACATATTTTATTAATGCAGAAAACAAAAACTATGCATGAGAGTAGACATTATCTTCACTAATTCAGTAACAGAAGTTTATAGCTTGGAGTTAGGTAAACAAATCTACAGTTGTACTGACATCTTTATTCCAAATCAATACCATATGTTTGTTTTTATGAAAGTTAAATTTTTAAATTTAGTATTTTATTTTTTAAAGAATCAAATACAATAAAATGAAATTGTGGCAAAACATTTAAAAGATTACATTTCTGTAATTGTAAGCACATACTGCACACTAAAAAAAAAAAAAATTCACATTTTTCTCTTGTTCTAGAAATTTTTGAGAGCGGGAAAACGAGAGAGAGAGCGAGAGATAGAGAGAGAGAGAGAGATAGAGAGAGAGCGAAAAAGAGATAGAGAGCGAAAAAGAGATAGAGAGAGAAAAAGAGAGAGAGAGCGAAAAGAGATAGAGAGAAAAAAGATAGAGAGAAAAAAGATAGAGAGAAAAAAGATAGAGAGAGAAAAGAGATAGAGAAAAAAGAGATAGAGAGAAAAAAGATAGAGAGAAAAAAGATAGAGAGAAAAAAGATAGAGAGAGAAAAAAGAGATGAGAGAGAAAAGAGATAGAGAGAGAAAAGAGAGAGAGAGAGAAAAGAGAGAGAGAGAGAAAAGAGAGAAAAAGAGATAGAGAGAGAAAAGAGATAGAGAGAGAAAAGAGATGAGAGAGAAAAAGAGATGGAGAGAGAAAAGAGAGAGAAAAAGAGATAGAGAGAGAAAAAGAGAAAAGAGAGAGAGAAAGAGATAGAGAGAGAGAAATGGAGAGAGAAAAAAGAGAGAGAGAAAAAGAGATAGAGAGAAAAAAAGATAGAGAGAGAAAAAAGAGAAAAGAGATAGAGAGAGAGAGAAAAGAGATAGAGAGAAAAGAGATAGAGAGAGAAAGAGAGAGAGAGAGAGAAAAGAGATAGAGAGAGAAAAGAGATAGAGAGAGAAAAGAGAGAGAGAGAAAAGAGACAGAGAGAGAAAAGAGAGAGAGAGAAAAAGAGATAGAGAGAAAAGAGATAGAGAGAGAAAAGAGATAGAGAGAGAAAAAGAGTAGAGAGAGAAAAAAGAGATAGAGGAAAAGAGAGAAAGAGAGCTCAGAGAGAAAAAGAAAGAAAAAGAGATGAGAGAGAAAAAGATAGAGAGAGAAAAGAGATAGAGAGAGAAAAAGAGATGAGAGAAAAAGAGAAGAGAGAGAAAAAAGAGAGAGAGAAAAGAGAGAGAGAAAAAAAAGAGAGAGAAAGAGAGAGAGAAAAAGATAGAGAGAGAAAAGAGATAAGAGAAAAAAAGAGATGAGAGAAAAAAGAGAGAGAGAGAAAAAGAATAGAAAAGAGAAAAAAAGAAAAGAGAAAAAAAAAAAATGAGAAATGTTTTGTTCATGGCTCAAAATAAGTTTCTGCCAAAGATGATGGTCTCAAATAAAGAAAAAAATAAAATGTTTACATTACCAAAATTGTGACATTTCCTCAACTTACCTAAAAAGAAAGAAATAAGAAAAAATTAAAATACAATAAAAAAAACCTTGAATTATACTGAAAGATTTAAATCTATAAAGTAAAAATTACTGAGAAAATTTATCACCTGACTAACAAAAAGATTTATCATTAATTTTTTTTTCTGCCCTGGTAATGCTAAACACATGTAAATACTATTATTTTGTAATCGCTTAAGCATCTACAAAGTCTTGGAAAATGCATAACCTAAATAAGAGAATTATGAGCCATTATAACTTCACTCCTTGTGGTTATACTCTTCTTATTTATGTCTTGCTTGGGCTACTCACCATGACATCATTAGAATTCTCTCCAACCAACTTCTCCTGACTCACTTTGAGTTCATTATTTAATGTTACCAGAGATGTCTTATTTGCTCCACAACCGCCTCCACCAGTAAATATTTCTTAGTTTTCACCCCCTCCTCTTTCTGGCAATCATCCATGTACGTTCAACAAATTCCTAGGGTGTCTTATTTACTTCACAACATGATCCTTAACATAAATGTCTTTATTGATTAAAATCAATTTTTTTTTTTTTTTTTTTTTTTAAATAAATACAATGCATATGAAAATATGCAAGAACTCCTTCATTTGTTACTGGATTAGATTTTACCAGTAAGGCAATCTATAATTGATAGTGAGTTGAAATGATAATTCCTGTGATTGTTAATTTACCAGCACTGTAAATTACAAGTTGTTAAGGGAGGAAGATAACAGTTATTGCTGTGGATTTTACAAGCTGTGCTGAATTTTGGTGTAGATTTTTACCTGGTGCTGGTTGGAATGGAAATTAACTAAAGTTCATGTGAAAAGCCTAGACAGCCAAGCTAGATAATTTGGATTTTACTGGCATACCAGAAGTACCCAAAGGTTTTTTTTTTTTTTCCTTATATGCTTTTTGGAGAAATGCAAAGGATTTAATTACAATAAAATGATGAGGAGTTGGAATGTCAGGATTTGAACATGTGATTAAACAGGGTTTTAACTAGTAAGTTATCAAGTGAAACAAAGAGCACCCCCCCATCCCAACTATTTCTGAAAAAATGACAACCAAGATAAACGAGCTGGCTCTAAACTAGGTTGGAGCTTGGCCAAAATTCAGTAAAAGAATATTATTTTCATACTATTTGCTATTCTGCCTTGATTGACTATTGAGGCCAATAATTTGGCTGACCCTGTCTACATGCCTAAGAGTGGATAAGTCATCAAAACCATTCTTTTGATCCTGTTACTGTGCATGTATGTAATTAATGTCATTATGTTCATTCTTATTTTTTCTGTACTTCTTTAGGCCAAATTAATGTCTCAATTGTCAATAGTTCTTTTAAAGATTCAAAGATATTAAAACTGTTCCTTTAAAAAAAAAAAAAAAAAAATCCTTATCAGTGTAAATATACTGGCTACCAGTTAAATTAGCCATAAATTAATATCAACAATAAGTAATTAATACAGAAAAACAATTGACTTTTTACTTATCTGAAAATCAGAGAAAATGTCCCATCTGTGTCAAAAAGTTGGCAGCTGTATAATCAGGCATTAAAAAAGGAATTTTTAAAAGAAATAGTTGACTAAATAATACAAATAGGTCAAATATAACATGAAAGAAAAACATGACAAGTTATAATCTCTGATAAAAACATGATCGTGATCAATAAACTGAGTGACAGCACTTCACCAAACAATAGAAACATTCATGCTGAGGAGAAATTTCAATGAATTTAAATAATACCTAATGGTTAAATCCATTTTGGCAAGAAAAGAAATAAGCTACTGGCACTGCTTAGAACTCCATTAAGCTAAAATGTAGGAGTATCTAATCTTCAAAAATTTGTTTAGCCAAGGCAGAACCACAAGAGTCAGCATAGTTATCAATCTCTTCAGCCTGTGAAGATATTTTGGACATTGTGCCTTCCCAAGATTCATGGAGAGAAATGGTCCATTACCCTAAACATACACTTGGGCAATCTGATCTCTTTTTGATTCATCCATCCACACAATTACAGCACTTGGCATTCACACTCCTTCCCAATCTTTTAAACAGGACTAGAAGTTTATCTCTGGTTTAATGTTTGGCTTTCCAGTTCATTCTAAAGCCTTTTCATTCTCTTTCACTCCCAGTAGCTACTTACATCTTGGTAGCATTATCACCTTGCTTGGAATGAACTGATTAAAAAAGAACTACTCAAGTTGAACAACTGCACATACTAAAGTAACCAACAGAAATTACAAGTTGTATTCATTTCACGGTTGTTCTTTAATATTTTTTTAATGATTTTTGCTATATTTTTGGTTGTTTTTTTTTTTTTTTTTTTTTTTAAATCCTCCTACATTTATTTTACTCAGGCTGAAAATGAATAAATTTATATGCTAGCAACAACACTTAAGTTGATTTATAGACAATTTCACAAATAGTTTTCTTATCTGGAGCCATTGTTAAACTGACATGGAGTTTTCAACTTTCTTTGCGATAGATGACATAACCAAACTTTGTATACAACATCAAATGTAATAATAAAAAAAAACCTGTTCAAATGTAACAAGTTATGCTTATCAAAAATAGTAGGTCATAGAATGGATCAAATGAAACATTGAGAGAGAGAAAGCTGTATTGTCCCGTCAAGAAAAAAAAAAAAAAAAAAAAAAGTAAACTACAACTCAAATTTATCAGTCATGAGTATTTTGGGGATAGTGTGTGTGCCACGGGGGGTTTGACAACCAAAATAAAGAATCAATTTTATGATGGGCTTTTATTATTGTTAAAAAATCATGATTATGTTCTTAAGAAATAAATTTGTTATATAACAGCTTTTACTGTCTTGATAAAAAATAAAAGTAAAATTTTACAAAATGCAATGCTAAAAAAATTAATTCAAAAAGGTTTTCTCGAGGACATTCTCATAAGAAATTATTTTATCAGAGAATTAATGAGAGGTATCAAGTAAAATAAAAGCAAACATCTAAATTAACACACAAACAAATTGAAGACAAAGAACTCTGTATCTAGACTAATGACAATTATTTACACCTGTCTTAAAAGTATGTTTGATAAGGTCAAATTGAGAGCTGATCTCAAAAATAACCTACATCCTGTTGTTAACTGGGGCAAGGAATGGCTTGTTAATTTTAACACCTCCAAAACAAGGCTGATGTTAATCTCCAGGAGTGTGACTTGTTATGCCTTCTTGTGCTAACATTTCCTGCTGACACAAAATAGAAAGATTATATGGAGTCAATTGCTACATCTGCTTCTAGAAAAGTTGTTTCATTGTGTAGTACGAGATAATTTTTCTTGTCAGAATCTATCTTACAAATATGTAAGTCTAACCATGCTTTGAATATTGTTTCCATAAATGGTTCACTGCTCCTGCTGTATCTTTTAGAGATTCTTGATAAAATCCAAAGAATTTGCAATGTCATTAGTCTTGACCTGGCATCTAAGCTTCGGTCACATTTCCACTGCTATAATGTTGCTTCCCTGTACCTTTTCTAAATACTTACATGGTAATTATTCTGATGAACTTTCCTCTGTGCTACTAGACTATAAATTTAAGTGCAGTATTAGACTGGCATCAAGGTCTCATCATTTTAGAGTTGAAATTACTGGATGCAACCATAAGTTCTATGCTAATAGTTTGTCGTTGTCTTAGGGCTGGTGCAAGGGGATTAAGTACTAATAGGAATTTCATAATTTAATCTGCACCAGTCACATGGTAACTACCATAATTTTGTAGGGGGAAAAACAAAACCAGAGTAGCTGTACACTTGCTTAAAAAAAGAAGCTTTGTGGGACTTGTACATACTTTCAATTTCTGGTTAACCAGCACACAAGGTAGGTTGGAACACATTGGTCACCTTTGAATTTCCATGCTATTCAAGACATTTCTTTTTGTATTAGCATATGCAACATGAAACCTTTCTTTCAGTATTTACAGTGTTTGTAGACAGAAATAAATGCACCTTTCAAGCATCAGTCAATTCTTAGAGTTTTCATTACCAGAAGAAAAACCTTGTGAGCAGTAACACATTTTCTTTTCTCACACTTCTCATTTGTGGAACCTTCTTTTGGATTCTTACTTTTCCAGATCATCAAAAATTTAAATACAATGTCTATGATTATTTTCTTAATATACTCTTTTATTGTTCTCTCTCCTTAATGTTTTTTTTTCTTTTTCTTATATTCTCTCAGTAACTCCCTTTGTCTTAGTGACTTTGTTGCTTTGCTTGGGGTGAAATGATTAAAAAAGGAAAATGTTTAGCTAAATATTTAAAATTTGTAGCAGATAAACTATCATGGATACTTTAGGAGAAAATGTCATTTACTTCTGTGTTGACAAACACACAGCATATAAGACAATCTTTTTTTCTTTTTCAACTTCATAAAGATGTAAATCTTATAAAACTGAAAAAGAAAAAAAAAATTTTTTTTTTTTTTTTTTATATCCAAATGGATGATATTCTAATTACTAATCTAGAAATTAGTAATTCTAGTTTTACACAGAATATAAGTGTTGGGTACACTTGGAGAAATGACTGCAAAAATATCTCATCCCTCATGAAATTTATAAAGAAAAAAACAGATGCATGCTGGGATTTCTTCATAGCCAATAAGATGTCACTTCTTGGTCTCTTGCGACTTAGTTTCAGTCTTTGTCTTGAAGCAAGAATGCTGCGATTGATCGTTTGACTATATCCCCTTTGAGTTAACACCATTCTTAGTTCGTGAACTTCTTGCCTTATTACTGTTGCTTTGCTTTACATACATTGTTTTCTTTGCATATTAATTTTGCCCTATTCTTTACTTTTTCTTATTGTTTATTGCAAACTTTGTCAACTCTGTTTGTTGGACATTTCTACCAATTACATTTAAACATGGCCAATTATTCGAAAATAAGATATAAAATAAGTTATCTTGTATACACATTCATTTCATATTTTATGTTTAAAACTCCAAAACTGCCAGATTTTTAATTGATTTTTTATTCTCATTAGATTTAGTTAAAAAAAAAAAAAAAAAAAAAAACAGAAAAAGTATCTTAAGATTATTATGTTTAACACATAATAGTTAAATATACTTGATATAATAATATATCATTAATATATAATGAATATATTTATAGAGTTGGTCGGTTTGGCAATTTATGTTTCAGTATTGGTTTCCCGTTTTGTTTTCCTTGATATTGCAGTTTTTAATTCGGTTTTTCAGTTTTTAATTTAGTATTTTTGGTTTCTAAGGAAGCCATTCATTGTCTTGTGTAATGAAAGCATTTCCAGTTGATATTTGATTTCATTTGAGATTGATAAATTTGCAACTTAGTTTGTTCAACTCGCAATATCTTGTGTATTTATGGTCCAATCTTAAAAATATTTATATGGCTGGAAAGAAAAGAAAATAATATTTCTAAATATGTAATTTGTATGTGATTTTATTAATTATTTTTTTTAACAGCAAGTTAAAATGGTATTGCTTTGACCAGCCAAAAATGCGAAATATGAATTTTTTCCAAGACTAAATTTTACACATTACTTTGTTTCACAAAATCTAAGTGACCAATCTTTATCAATATTCTTGAAATTGTACACTCAATTAGAAGACAACAAACTACAACCAGAAAGATATTCATTTCTTCTCCAACACAAGGGAGTGAATTCCTTCAAAAATTATAAAGTAAGCAAAAAAAAAAAAAAAAAAAAAAAAAAAAAAAACAAACAATAATTCTCTTCTGGTACAACAGTCAACTCAGGTTTTGCAAATAAATTTCTTCTAAACAAGAAAAATCAATGAGTTATTTTCCCCCTAAATAAATTTATGTTTTTATTTAGCAAATACACCTAAAATTAAATATTAAAAATAATTAAAAGCTTTTAATTTAATTTTTAGAATGTGTAGATTTCCAAATCTGCGAGTATCACCTGTTCTTTTTTAGATACACATTTTAAAACTTAAATTAAAAACTATTTTAATCATTTTAATATAATCTTAAGTGTATTATTCACCAGATAAAACCATAAAGATATTTGTAAAAATAAAATGAATTAATTTTCCTTGTTTAGAAGAATTTTAAAGGCAGAACAGTAACAAACACCCACCGAATACTAGTGGCTAAAAAAGAATTTTTACTTTGGGTTTAAAAAAATGACTTGCATTTTTTAACACCTTTTAAAACTGAGATTAAAACTTACTTTATTTTTTAATATCTAATTTTACATGTATTCGCTAGATAGAAACATAATTTTATTTTTAGAAAACAGAGACTCGCATATCTGGAAATATACACATTTTAAAAGTGAAATTAAGAACTATTTTAATTATTCTTAATAACTAATTTCTGCATTCCCTAGATAAAAAACAAATTTATTTATAAAAAAAAAAAATCTTCATTCATTTTTCTTAATTACAACAACTTTATTTCCTGATTGGCATAATGGCTTACTAGAAAGCCCTTACAAGACAAAACTATTTTATTTTTTTTTTTTTTTTATTTGCTATTTTGTTGTTAATTTTACAACAAAAAGTTTTTTTTTTTTTTTGAAAACTGAAATGAATAGATTTCACTTTCAGACATCATGTATTTCCTTTTTCTTCTTCATTTCTTTTGCAAACACAGTTTCACATTTATTTCCTAAAACTAGTCAAATGTTTTTAACAGATTTGTTTAATCTTTTTCTCTTACAATGGTATAAATGTTGATAAAATTTAATTTTATTAACATCTGAAAGTTTTTTTTTCAATAGTGTTTCTTTGAATATGGTCACTCAGTAGTAATATAAAAACAAAACTGAAATCGTTCGATTTCGTAAAAAATTTCAATGCGGTTTCATGGTGTGAAAATGAAACCGAAAAAAGTAGGGTTTTCGGTTAAACCTTGCATCTCTATATAATTATGATTTTAATAAACTTGAATAAATATTTTAATTGAATACCCTTGATATACGTTGAAAGCATAATTCAACATATATTGAAAACAAAACCCATGACAAGAAACTATTTTCATACAGTACATTAAGACCATATAAAGTTGTATATATAAATATATAATAAAATTGTTATATATACTTAGACAGCTCATTATCTACTTAACTGTAGACAAAACAAGCATCAAAATCTGATCATTCAAAGACAGATCACTTTGCAGCAATGCATTATAGAAACTACCTGTTATTTTTGTAAGATAATCCATGTCAGCAAGAAATTACATTCACCAACATGTTACTTTTAATGATTGAAGAAGAAAATAAAACTAAGAACAGCCTGCAGTAAATATTATAAAACTCAAAAATTGTTATGAGCAGAAATGAGATTATTAAGAATAAATTGCAGTAAATTTACTATGACAGCTGTCTGAAGTATTGCTTTGTTTTGTTTAATTAACTATAATTAAAGCTTTATTTACAGCAGACAAGTGCCCTAATTTTTAGCTGGTCTTTGCATTAAGATAATTAAAAGACAAAAAAGTGTCACCACACAAATCCACCATCAGCATAATCTAAGAAAAAAAAAATTAATGTTTAAAATTCATTTTTAAAAAATGAGAAATCTTTCTTGAAGCTTTTATTTTAGTTTTAATTTCAAGCTAATAGATTAAATTTAATATTTCTAATAAGCAAAATATTTTACTGTATTTCAAAATAAATTTAAATTGATTGGAATGATTTTGGTTTTTTGCTTTTCTGTATCGCTAAGAAAATGACCATATCAACAAATCTGTCAACACATACTCTTTTCATCAAAGACGTCTATCAAAAATAAAATATACTTTTCTGAAATTATATTTTAGAAAGATTAACCAATTTAAAGTTTAATTAATCTGAATTAAAACCTTATTTTCAGTTTAAAATGTCAGAGAATAGGATTTTTTTTAACATGGAGGTGGGTGTTTTTATGAGATGTTGATACATTTATCAATAACCTGATGATTGCAAGATTTAGGTAAAGGGGAAATATTTATAGTAAAATTATATTATGAACTTTATAAATTGTTATAATTAAAATTTTAGAAATATTAAAAATCTTGTAAAAATTCATTATTCATCAAAAAAATTATTCTCTTAAGAATAGTGTCTATAATACATCTTATTCAAAAAAATGTTTTAGTTTTATTGAATATTGTTTTATGATTCAGAGGAAATCTGTAACTAGGTGTCCAGCTTGACAAGAAAAAAAAATTGATCTAATGTAAAAAGAATTTGTCCTTTTAATATTAAGCACTACAAAAATGAATTTCTCAAAATTAAATAACAGGTGTGAAAAACAAAAAATTTTTACCAAGATTTTCTTAAAAAAAACAAAAAAGCAAAACACTAATGGATTTTTAAAATAATTTAATTTGTGAATATGTCCTGAAAATTTCATTAAAATCCTAGAATTCCTCATTTTTGCAAGAATTCCTAAATCAATGTTTTTCACTGCAAAAGATTCTCAAATTTCTCATACTAATTTCCCTTTGATATAAAAAAAAAAAAAAAAAAAAAAAATCTAATAATCACAAAATCCTTTGATCTTAAAAACAAAGATTTTGCCATTGGGCATTTTTTTCATCATATATGGTCATTTTTTTTTTTAACAAATCTTTTGAGGTTACCTTTAAGCTTGTTCCAAACAAACAACTATCAAAGACAATTTAGGAGTCAGACATCTTAAAGCAGTGATGACCAATGTATAATGAAGGCGCCAAAACTAACATATTGCATTATTAAATGTGACACAGTATTTTTTTTTTTTTTTTTTTGTAAGTGATACTCAAATGCTACAGAGTTGTGTTTCACCTATTCTTTATGAATATTTGCAGTTTTGTATTTTTTCAAAGTTTTCTTTTTAAATTAATTTCCTTACCAAAATGAAAAGGAAAATAAAATGAAGAAAAAGAGAAAATGATAGTAAGCACAAATTCAATGAACACTGGGGAAAATAAGAATGTACATATAAACCAATTTTCTGTGAGTGAACAAAAACCATGAAAATGCCTACATATGTTAAGAAGTTGACTTGAGAATAAAATGAAAATAAAATTTGATAAACCTCCCTCAATCCCAAATGCTTCCAACAAAAAACATTAACTATGTCAACCACTTTAAAGAAGCATACAAATGTAAAATAAGCATTTTCAGATATGAGTTTGATTTTTAAATAAATAACATTAAAAAAAAAAAAAATTATTGCATCAAAATTTAAACTATTCCATGCTGCTATCTCAGGTCAAGTATTAAAATTCCCCCCCAAAAAAAATCAGGCTCAAAAATCCCATTAAGGGAAGTTATGTTCATATATTAAATTAACAAATTAGATTATTAAAATATGAAAGTCGGTATCAAAGTTATGACAATTTATAGTGCAATTTGATTAGATTTGAATTAATTAATTTCTGCTTTTACCTACATTGCTACAGAGTGAATAATAAAGAAGGTGTTCATTATAGAGAGGGGGGGAAAAAATGGTATAGTGATGAAAGCCTGTGGTCTCTGAATCAATCTTTTGTGCCAACAATATCAAATAAATTGAATTCATTTTGCTATTATTGATATTGTATATATATATATATATATATATATATATATATATATATATATATATATATAAATAAAGGTAATAAATCCATTGGTATATATCTCATTACACAATACTAAAAGTAGCAGATGGGAGAGAGCTAAGAACTTTTCAGCACATCCTCATTGAGGAATTGAATAAAGAAGCAAAAATTGGAAGATTCACTTATTTTCAATAATAAGCCAGTAAAGGTATTCATATTAGAAAAAAAAAAAAAAGTGAGAGGAACATTTTTATTATTCAGGTTCAAAGCTGATATATATTCAAATTGGAATCTCCACATGATACCTAATGTTTAAAATGAATTTTTAATAATGAAAAATCTTTCTTGAATTTTTTTTATTTTAGTTTTAATTTCAAACTGATAGATTAAATTTGATATTTCCAACAAACAAAATATTATGCTGTATTTCAAAATTAATTTAAATTGATTGGAAGAAATTTTTTGAAATTTCACTAATTTTTGAATATAGCGACATTTTTAGCAAAGTGTTATAAAAATATAAATCTCTTTAATAAAAAAAAAAAAAAAAAATCTTCCAAAAATAAAACATACTTTTCTGAAATTTTGAGGAATATTAGATGATTTAATGTATAATTAATCTGATTTGAAACTTTTTTAAAGTTTAAAATATAGAAATGCACTTTATTATACAGAAGGTAGTTATTTATTTTGACAGCTTTTTAACACCTCTGTGATAGCTTCATAACAGACCGATTCTTATCTAATGTTCTATGGAGGGAAGGGGGATGCTTTAACCGTAAACAAAATTAAAGAATATAACATGAAAGCATTAAAGACTCAGTAATCTTGAAAATTTAAAAAAAAATATTTTCCATAACCTAATGTTTTATTGAATTTTGGCTCTAAATTTACTGTAGTTGTCACACTTATTTTCTGATAGTATTGTGGGCAACTGTATCTATAAAATTCAGCATGTTTTTACATATGCAAATTCAAAATTCTTTTAAAAATATTCGGGGTTTTCAGATTTTACGATTTATGATTAGTAAATATAACAAAATAACAATAAGATTTTGAAGATAAAACTTTGTTTTCATTAAGTTTGGAGCATGTTTTCATCACGTGTTAATTTTTTAGCAATTTTGTGGAGGGTACCTATCAAGGGATGTCCAAAGTTAGAGAAAGATCAAATCAGATTTAAAACATTGAGAAAGTTATAAACATAAACCAACAGATGGCTTTTCTTATAACAACCAGAAATCAAATTTGGCTGTAAATTAACTTGAAAGGAATAGTTCTCTCTTAATAAATCCCCCATCCCTTTCAAGATTGATTTTATTCCAAGCCTAATAAATTCCTATGAGACCTCACCCAGACCTCTTTAGTTACCAAAAAGCCAGGCCAAGACTTTTGACCATAAAAGAATACTGCTTCATATGCAAGGTCTGTTTAACTTTCAAAATCACAAAACAAATATTGTGGAAGTATGTTTATATTTTATTATATTTTGTACTCCCTCTCTGTTTTTTTTTATTTTTTTTATTATTATGCCTTTTGTCCACATGTACCTGTTTCAATAGATTTAAGCTGTACTTTATAATCTTTGAATAATGGGAAAAAATATATAATATATATATATATATATATATATATATATATATATATATATATATATATATATCTATCTGTCCAGTGATTTGCATTTACCAAATGTTGCTTTCTTACTGGTCATTTCATTTGGCGGACAAATCAGCTACAAGATTGTCTTTTGCGTACGTGCTTTAAAATAAGGGTTCATAAAATCTGTTGTGATAGAAGAAACATCCAACCTGATTTTTTTTAGTTCAGCTGATAAATGACATCAGAACTTATACTAAGTTTTAACTTAGAAATATGGTAATTACAAACTTAAATACGAATTAGACATGGGCAGTTTAACCAAAAGACAGACTTTTTTCGGTTTCATCTTCAGAGCATGGAACTGAAATCGTTTTTTTTTTTTTTTTGTAAGTGCTATCACTACTGAGTGACTATATCCAAAAAAACACGATTGAAAAAGACATTCAGATGTTAATAAAATTAAATTTTTATCAACATTTAAGAGAAAACGATTGAACAAAAATGTTAAAAACATTTGACTAGTTTTTAGGAAATAAATGTGAAGAAAAAAAAAAATAAAGAAATAACCGATAAGGTACTTGGCAATCATAGAATGTTTTTTCCAAACAGAAAAAAAAGAAAATACGACATGTCTGAAATCTATTTGTTTCTTTTTTTAAAAAAAGTAAAAAACTTTTTGTGGTAAAATTAAGTTAACAAAATAGCCAGTAAAAATAAAAAACTACTTGCCAGTTTTGTCTTCATGTGAAATTTTATGAAGTTGGATTTTTTGTAATTGTTTTCTTGTAAGCTAGTACACCAATCACGATATAAAGTTGTAAACAAGAAAAATGAATGGAGATTTTTTTTTTTTTTTATAAATAAATTTGTTTTATGTCTAGGGTATGAACCTAAATTAGATATTAAGAATAATTAAAATAGTTTTTAATTTCACTTTTAAAATGTGTATTTCCAGATGTGCATGTCTCTAGTGAAAAAATTCTTTGTTTTCTACAAATAAAATTATGTTTTTATCTAGCGAATACACTTAAAATTAGAGACTAAAAAAATAAAGTTTTAATCTCAGTTTTAAAATGTGTATATTTTCAAAAGTTATTTTTTTAAACCCAAAGTAAAAATTCTTCTTTTTTTAGCCACTAATCAGTGTCAAACAGTAGTTTCAATAATTTGAAAGTCCTTTTACCACACATTTATTACTATCAGTTGCTTCTTTTTTTTTTTCTTCTTTTTTTGGCTGCTTTATAATTTTGGAAGGAATTTGCTTCCATGGGTCAGAGGAGAAATGAACATCTTCCTGGTTGTAGTTTAAAAGTGTCTTTTAATTGAGTGTACAATTTCAAGAATATTGATAGAGATTAGTCACTTTGATTTTGCAAAACAAAATAACATGTCAAATTTAGTCTCAAAAATAATTTAAAAATTTAATAAAATAATAATAAAAAATAAAAATATCATATTTCGCATATTTGGCTGTTCAAAGCAAAATACCATTTTTGTAAAAAGATAATTCAATGAATAAAAGCACATACAAATTACATATTTAGAAATATTATTTTATTTTCTTTCCAGCCATATAAATATCTTTTAAGATTGAACCATAAATACACGAGAAATTGCGAGTAGAATGGTCTAAGTTGTAAATTTATCAATCTCAAATGAAATCAGATACTGCTATCATTACACAAGAAAATGAATGGATTCCTTAGAAAGCAAAAATACTAAATTAAAAACCGAATCAAAAACCATGGTATAACAAAACCAGAAAACTGATACTGAAACATAAATTGCCAAACCAACCAACTGCAATATGAATATTTCAGTTCTTCAATTACCAGCATTAAATTTAAAAATTGCGTTTCTTCCAGACCTTCTTATCAGTATCAGTCACAAGTTTTGAGGTACATGCCTTTCCTCAATAATTTACTCTTTAGATTCTTCATCTGATTAGAAATAATATGGCTTATTTTATACAATCTCTGTATGTGCTTTCTCCAAATGTTTGTACATTGAAGAAAAACAAAATCTAAAATCTGTAAAGCAATTAAAAATAAGAGTCGTCCAATTTATGAAGACAAAACAAACAACTACTTGACAAGATGGTTAATTTATTTTCATTCGATTAGGTTACATATTAATAATGGAAGTAAATAATAAAAAAAAAAAAAATCAAAAAAGTCTTCCATTAGTTGTACTCTGTCAGATGATACAGGTCTAAATCTTTCTGGGTTTAAGATGAGGGGAGAGTAGTCGTTAAAGATAGCTTAGGCAACTCGTAAATTACCGCTCGAAAAATAAAAAATATGGATTATCTCCCTTAGAGTAAAAGGGGCATCAAGCGTGAATTATTTAGTTTTTCAAATTGAAGTTACAAAAAACGGAGGTGAATATGAAAGCACGTAAAGGTTAAGTTTTAACTTATGGAACTTGAAAGAATTGATTTAAACAAGATAAAAAATATTTTGCAATAAATCAATATGAAATTATGAATAAAGGTTAAACCATGCCCGACCCTTGGGCCATCATCTAATGACTGCATTATTGAAGGTGACACTAATGTTAGGTATCAACTGATAATCAAATGTTTTCACATCAATTCAATAAGCTTCAATTTTGCATAACTTGTTTTATTTTGCTTCTTTTTTTTTTCCCTGGACTGTGACCTGGTTGTTCAAGGTACTAATACTGGATACCTCATGATATAGATTTTTTTTTTTTTTTGTTTTGTTTTTTAAATCACTAAATCAAAATATACATTCTTGTTAATTCCTAAAATAGGAACTAAATTAAATTTATTTTATTAGTAATAACTAAACTCAATATAATTTATTCTTAATTTTAGACTTAGCAAATTTTGAAATAAAGTAAAATAAAAAGAAACACAAAATTAAGTAAAATTAAGTAAAATTAAGTAAAATTAAAAAAAAAAAAAAAAAAAAAAATATAACAATTGGCCTTGAAAACAATTTTTCAAGTTGGGGAGAAAAATAACATCTTTGATGTTGCAAAATATGCTATGTTGTGACAATATAAAACTTACTATTCTCTGAATTGAAGACTACTCAATATTTTAGTATTCTTCTCTCCCAAATTTATTTTTAATGACACACAGCAAAATTTGTTTACATGCTTGCATTGGCTAATGTTAATATCTGGTTTTATAGACATTATCTATCTGGATCATTTAGCAACATTAGACTGAAATGTATTCATTAGTTTTCATAATAATTTGAAGTAAACACTTTTATATGTATTTTACACAAAAAAGGTTTTACAATATTAAAACTACAGAATACAAGAAAGAGAATAAGAAATAAGATTTTCAGTTAAAAGTTAAACATGGTCTTCACACCTCCGAGTAGGGGGTGGGGTAGAAGAGAAAATAAGATAATTGACCCAGTGAATTATTTTGTTAATATATGAAAGTTTTATGTTAATCTGTGAAAAACTGAAGATAGATTAGATTTTATTTATTTGATAATAATCAGTTTATTGCTTGACAAATTGAAAACATTGAAGATTTTTTTTTTGTGGATTTAGGTAAATTGGAGAGGGGGTACCAAACAAAGCCACGGAAAATTCTAAACAAGATCTGTGCTAAATTTATCTTCACCTTGACATTCTTTTTCAAAAATGACAATTCTATTCTGAAATTAACCCACCTGGAGAGTCTTCATGGGTAACAGAAATATTCTGCAGTTTTCATTATTTTATCAAGAGACCATGTGATAGTAAGAAGGGAGACAACTCTTCAGTATTTAGTGAAAATGTATTTCACTAATAGATGAGTATTTAAATTTGGTGAATGTATACAATTATTTCCACCAAATAACCTATATTCAGGCAAAAAAAAAGTTCTTGGTCCTCTTCATCTCTCACTTTTACAAGAATTGAAACTCATGATCCATACAGATCAGAAGAAAGAATATACAGAAAATAAAAATAAGTAATTCATTAAAGTTTTTTAAATACAAAATGTCAATCATATTTGATACAACTTTAAAAACTTCTTTTAGCCATCAATAATTTTACTAAAGTATTTTGGCTAAATCACATGAATATTTTAAAATCTTTAAATTATACAAGTTTTTACTTGCTCTTAATTGCTGACCACTAACAAGAATCTTTCTAAGATTTTCAATACATTTCTGGGTGAAAATAGAGCAGGATGAGGAAAAAAAAAAAAAACTTGCAATGTATTTCAATACTATATATAATACCCCTGTCCTGTCAGCAACACTAGCATTAATTTCTGAGCACCATTTGTCCTCAATTTTCAATTTACAACTGAAACAAATTTTAAATAAAAAATAAAGAGATAATTACAGAATTTGATGCTTAAATAAGGAGTTCAATTTATGTGATTAAAAGGAAAAATATTAGATTAAGTGCAGTGACGAAAATATTGTGTTGTAAAATAAATGTCTTCATTAAGCTACAAATTTTATTTACTTGAACAGTTGCCATAAAGTTCAATGAACAAATTACATTTCTAAACACATTTAACCTTTAACACTGAATTATTCACAACTTTCCTTTCCACTACATTGTTTTTCAAGCCTACTCTACAGCACTACTTAATTTCAGTTATAGTCATTTTCTGTTGCCATAGCAGGATATGACAACACAACTGTAAAATTCAAACATGCTATTATTCATTCATTTGAATCACTTGCAGTGCCAGGATAAAATTCTTGCTTTGCAAGCAAAATCATCTCCAGCATGTTCAAGGTTAATTTTTAAATTCATGATTATGCAAACCATAATAACTTGGTGAGATAGTAATTATAAGTTTGGGGCAAGTAATAAGTGAGCAGTACTAAAAACTAGACAAGATATTCCTAGACATGGGCAGTAAAATGAGAATAATCTTCCCCACCCCACATTATTTGATAAAGGATTCAGTTTAAAATTCTCTGAAGGTTACCAACATTGACAAACACTTAATGAAGGCCAAAAGGCACAAGGCCAAAATGTTGTGATAAAAACAAAGATTAGGACAATAGTCTGTATGTAAATAATAACAGAAATTTAGACAGAAAAAAGTATAAAATTTTACTAAAGAAAAATGTATCAATATCATTCCCATCTCAAATAATTTTTTGTATTTTTCTAGACCCCTGTTAAGTAAAAAAATTTTGATAGTATTTAAAGTTGCCTTTAAAATATATCTCAGGCAAGATATTTGCGATTTAACTCGTATGTAGTAAATTTTTAATTTTCTGTAACCATGTTATTAGTTACTAATAGATAAATAAAACAAACTAAAATGGAACTAAACTTGAACATCAACACTAAATAATAGGGTGTAAAGCCAATTAATATTTTAATTGCAGGTGACAACAAATGATGCAAATTTCTGCTTCAGTTAATGGGTTAAAACTATTACATAACAAAATCCAGCCTAAATTAACAAATGCCTAGCAACTGAACACCCTTGGCTTCTTTATAACTTTCAAGAGTTTTTTTCTTTGAAAAAAAAAAAAAAAAAAAAAAAAGTTACCTAGCCAGATTTTTAGTTCAAGTGATTAAAAATTAAAACATTTCAAACTAATTACATCAAGAATAATTTACCCATACTGTAAAAATGACATTATGATTTGTTACATTCTTACTATTGTTACGATTTCACAAGTAATCTTTAAATATATAACCAAATCGACAGTGCAAGGGAAATAACTTGAAAAATTAAACTTATAGACTAATAAAATAATATGCACTGCACTCTGAAGATACAATACTTACCAGGCAGATTACTGATAAATGTCAACTTCTGACTGAACTTTTAAAAGTAGTTTTTCATCTTGCTAACAGATGTTGGATTCTCTTTTTCTTGTACAAATAAATGTGTAAACGTTCTTGAAAAAAATAACGAGAAAAAGATTTACTACATAAAATTTATAAAAAAAAAAAAAGTTACATCTCTAGTTACTGCTAAAAATATCAAATAATTTCACTACTTGAATGCTTCCGTATATCAAGAAACTGATTCCACTATCAGAAACTCATACATGTATTTTATTAAAAAAAAATTTCAGCATCCAAATCAATGTAGATAATAAACATGGAATTCCAATTAAAGATGTTTTCCTCTTTGATACCTCAACTTCACAAATTTGTGCAGTACTAGATTGGCAGCTAGGTCTCATCATTTCACAGTTGAAATTGCTCAATGTAAGCATAAGTTATATGCTAACAGTTTCTACTCTCACATTTCTCGCTTAAGGAAATCTCTTCCAGTTTTGTTTTCCTCTCAATTATTATCTTCAAAAGTTTAAATGCAACATCTCCCTCTCCCTCTCTCCACTGTTCATTTATTGCCCTCTTTCTTCCATAATGGTTTTCTCATACTCTTACATTCAATAACCTATTTCATCTTAGTGGCTTTATCACCTAACTTGGGATGAAAAAAATTTTCAAACAAATAAAAATCTAACAGACCAGAATCAGTCTCTGTTGACTTAACTTTTCATATGAGTAACCATGTACTTCGGCTAAAATCATTAAATGCTTTACTAGGCAGCTTCGATTAGATAAAAATTGAGCTTCTTTCTAACATTATTGATAGAAGAGAAAAAAATCCATTTGAGTATTTTGGTATATTTTATAATAGAATATTTCTTTTGTTTTTGTTTAATGATTTCCGTTTTATACTTGAACTAGCATTTCATAAAAGACTTTACTTTTACTTCTGTTCTTGGATGGAAAATGGTGAGTGTAGCATTAAGGAGAACATTTGGCAGCAGAGATTTAAAAGCCTTCAGGGCAGCCAGTCTGACATTTGGCAATTTTACTCAACAAGGAGGAAGTGGAGGATGCTTTCAGCTTTCATGCTTACATCTCACAGAGAGAGTATTATACTTATCAATGCACAAGAGCACATTTTATCTCTCAGAGTTATCCAAAACCCAACTCCCACCCCAGCGCCACCATGAGTCTTTAATAAATCACTTGGTTTATCTCTACTTTCAGTGCTAGTAAACATTTGATATCAAATCGGGTGATCATATGCATTCCAACTATCTGCCCACAAACAAGCTGTATATCATAGAACACACCTGCTTGCAGAAAACTTCCAACTTTCTAAAATATCATTGATCCTAGTAAATATATTTAAAAAAAAAAATAAATAAAAATAATTAAAAAAATGCCTAACAGCAAGACGTCAAATTTAAAAAAAAAAAAAAAAAAGTACACAAAATTTATATTTATTTTCATGCGCACTGATATCTGAGCAAACCAAAGAGCCATAAATTTGCAGGTTATGTAATGGAGAGTGGCACTGAATGAGAAATCAGTTTGTTGCATTCATATGCACACAGAGTGTTGGGAAAGGCATGAATGCATCTAACTCCTCATGCTATGGGTTAAATAGTAGGATTTGTATCTGGAAAATCATTGTTATTCTCAAAAAGAAAAACGAGAGAGAGAGAAGAAACAAGACGGATATATATATATATATATATATATATATATATATATATAGAGAGAGAGAGAGAGAGAGAGACGGACAGAGAAGAAAAAAACAAGACGCACAGAGAAAAAATAAACCAAAAATGCTTAATTTCAAAAAATTCAGAGACATATATTCTATAATTTAGAGAATCTTTATTTACCAATTCAAGATTGGTTTGGACTACTGAACTCATTTTTTGGTCATAGTATTTCGTTGCAAACATTTACCAAGTTTACTTTAGCATGCCATAAAACCAAATAGGATTACTGAGAAACAAGATTGGATTCATCTGTAGAGGGTCTTCCTGCTTTGAAAATTAACATTTAAAATCTTAACTTTTAATTGGATTTGATCACCAGCCTCTCCAACCAGAGTGAGAAATATATGCAACTGTATGGTCATGTAGTAAACCCAAAAGATTTTTCTTTATACATTTGAAGATTAATTGAAAACAAAAAAAAAAAAAAAACAATGTTTTTATAAAACATGAAAATAAAGTAATTTTTTTGTTTTTATGGCTTACAGATTTGATTACCTGGCAACTAACTACATAATGGAAATAAGTTTCTGTAGAATTTTGAGGAATAAACTTCAATAGAGCATCTGCTCATTTCACAAAATTTTCCATCACACTGAGTAATGACTTGGAGCCATTCACCAGTCACATGCAGCACCATTTTATATCTAGGTCAAGAAGTCACTAAAGTTACAGTGATCAATAATTTGTACACCTGGACCAGCTTTTGAAGAGTACTCAAACGCCTTTGTTTGTATTTTGGCTTTGGCAGTGAGCATGTTTGATACCCACTGGTGCACACATGTGAAGTCTGAAGAGATGCAGCCCGCTTGTGCACCACTGTAGCACTAAATTGACGCCCTACAGGATAGCCTCCAATTCTGTTAAATTGATATGTTGTGTGTCATTCACAGGATGCAGTCAACATGCATCCTCTACAACAAAACCTCTGTGGTGAGAGAACTTGCATCAACCCACATGTCATAAGTGTGTCCATTTGTGCTCCACTTGCTGTGTGCAAGGTTATTCTGACATATTCTTGCCGCTATGCCCTCAATCATGTTTTTAAAGGGAGCATCGGTCACTCCATTGTCCCAGCCAAATGTGATCAACACTGTTCTACATTTAATAAACGATGAAGAAACACTGAACCAACCACAAACAGGAAAGTGACCCACCAGTTTTCCGCAACATCATGACTTCAGACATTCTATCAGGAACTGATAGAATGTCATTTCCTCACCTCAAATTAAGCAAGTTGTTCTCCCCCTCGACATACAGACTCAGAAAACAAGTGCTATCCTGTAACCACTCCAGATCCTTACAGCTCAGACTAAAAGCAGCCAAGTGCTGTTTCACAGTCTGCTGAAATTATGGTTTCATCAACATAAATATCATCAATATATGATTAGGTTGCCCATTGGACCAATTCATTTTTCAATAGTGTGGCATTCACAATAGCTTTCATTTTTGCTGGTGCAACATTCAACCCAAAAATCATTCATATCAGGTAATATTATCACCCCTTGAGGATCATGGTTTGAAAAGGCAAAAGTGACTTGTTGATATTTACTTGCAGATAGGCCTGCCATAGGTCAAGGATAGTGATATAAGGTCCTTTTTAGTGTCACTCCCTCAGTTTCTGTATACACATGTCAGCATTAGCTGTGTGTACATCTAAGCACTCATTTAGTTCCTGATAGTAAAGTGCAGCAAGTATTAGACTTATTTTTCTGCACTACCACCATCAACAGAATAAAACCTTTTCAAGATAAGGCTGCAACCAACCATTATCAAGTCAAGTCTGCAGTTCACAATTGTATTCTTGTTGGACACCTTTTGGTATTTGGTACTTGTGCATCCTGTTCTGAAAACTCTCTGGTGTTTCATCATCTGACCACTTCCATGATACAACCCATATCTTTTCGTTTGGGCTGAAATCAGTACAGAAATTGGCTTGCAATGGCAGCACAACAAGCCATTCTGTGCTTGGGAAGCCATACATTGCCACACTTTGTATTTGTATTGTCTACATCAAGCTTGATGTTTCCAACTCTGCTGCATTTGAGGGTGTTACCATTTATGGTAAGTATGTCCACCTCCTCCTCCCACCAGGATCAACAGGATGAGTTACTTGTGAGTGACCGAGAGCACCCAATGTCCACCAGTGCCACTCTCTCAATTCCATTCACATGAACATCTAAGACAGGTAGCACTTCATTCACAACTAGCTTGGGGAAGAGACCAACTCTGACGTCTCGTCCTCTTTCTCTTTTCCCAAACACACTGAAGCAATGTGGCCAAACCTACAATACCAGAAGCAATGCATTGTTGCGCATGTCCTTTCTGGCTGAAGGGCTTGTGCAACTTCTCAAACTGGGCAGTCCTTGGAAAGGGGATTCCATCCAGAGCGTCGATAGCATTGCCTGATGTTTAACAGAAGTTTATTAGCTGCCACACTGACTGTGAGACGCTAGATGTAGCCATTTCTCCAGTCACCATCTGATTCTTCATTATAGTTTGAGCTCTATCCAATAATTGACTTGTAGTCATGTCTTCCATCCTGGAAGATGCATGCAGTAGTTGTTTGACATGTGCTGGCAGTTTTGTTATGAATGTACATGCTAGTCCTTGCTCAGATATCCAACCAAATAGTCAAATCAGCTAGAAACACATTGGCAGACTCATCCAGGTGCCGTTGCTGCTCCACAACCTACTCATAGACTAGGAAATGATTTGACACAAAGGCAATCCACTGAGCTTGTTTTATCTGTACGGCATCTGCTTTTTGCTCTGTACTCAGCTGCTGGTAGACAACAAATACTCTGCCAGTCAATCTCAAGGGAAAAAACATGTTCAACCTTCTTCGTTCTATACCAGTTGCAAACAAGTTCCACTTTTTCAATCCATTCAGTAACTGCTTGTCCGGTAACTGAGCCATCAAATTCAGGTATCAAATTGATGTCAGACATCCTGTCATGATGCCAAAATAGCTTGTAGAATTTTGGAGGATAAGCTTGAGATACAGCAGCTGCTTGTCTCACAAAATTCTCTTTCCCTTCATTTGATGAGGTAAGCCACCATTTTCTTTGCTACAGTTTCTCTGGCACATTTTGTATATTAAATGTATTTATCATAAGTATATCAGAAGCTCAAGAATCTAGAAAAATTTATTTTGTCTTTGTATCTTCAATATCCAACGTTTAAAAGTCAATAGTTTATATGGCTAGAATTTATTAAATATGTCAAAATATTCATCCACTCATTCATTTTTGGAAAGAGTGGAGGCAGATATAGGAACAATCACAACTGCATTCATGACTTTTATAAATAAGCATAGTTTAAAGGAGGGTGGGAAAATATAGATACACCCACAGACTTTATAGTCTTTCCACCACTTAGCCTTAGTCAATTTCTACATAAAAATTGAAAGTTGATCAAGCATCAATTTTCATAAATTTTACCAAAAATCTGAGCAAATTTTGGCATTCAAATCTCTAGATTGTACATTGAAAAACCAAGAATTTATACAAGTACTTTTGGTAGAGTAGTTTAGTCAATGAAATTTCATTTCAGCAATTTTTCTTAACTTTTGTGGGCATAACTCAGTTGTAAAATATTCAATCAGAGTTTAAATGTATGACACACACTCACAGAGAGAGGGTCATTGAAAATTTACTTTAAAAAAAAATGATCTATAATTTAAAATATAAATTAACTGTGAAACATCAAATTACAAATAAAAATATGTCATACAGAAATGAAAAAGTAATGATACCCCTACAAATAAATTTTTCAGCAATAATTATCTAATCTGACTTAATGTAACTTAATATAAACAAAGTATAAATATCAGTAATTTATTTATATACTGAGCTAAATATTTCCTTCTATACTACAAAAACTAGTAATACCGTCAATTTTATTAGTCATCCTGCCAAAGACAACTTTAAGGACATTGTAAAAAGGATAAATGTCAAATAGTCTCCATAGACTTCAAGCTAAAGATAAAGACTAAACATTCTTAATTAAAATACTGAATAGACTAGATTTAATTTTACATTTTACAATTTCATAATTTAAACCTAATTTTTAGAAGATTTCTCATTAAAATTAAGTAACCTGGTTTTTATTTTTAAAAATTCTTGGAAAACCATTTAATACATTTATTTTATACAAATAAAATCACCTCTTTATGCTATCTACAATTTCATAATATTCCTGATATGCTGATGTTCATTTGATGTTATAACCTATTTTAGCTAATTAAAAACATTATCAATGAATACAAAAAAAGTATCCACTGACTACAATAAAATTCAAACAACAGTAACACAAAGTTAAAAATGTTCCTTTCCTAGATTACTATGGAAATTAAATTTATGTAAAAGCAGTTAGTAGTTTTAGTCAATATTGATGTTCAAGAGTAAATTAGATGTCAAAATTATTTTATCATTGCAGAAGAGAAATTAATAGAACTACTCTCATTTTCAGTGAGTAAAAAAAAATAAATTTCATAAATATCAAGGTTTGAATTTCAAATGAATCAATTCAAAATTTAAATGGCTTTCTGATGTAACAATCTGGAAAAATTATCATACATTTTTTATTAAGAGAAAAATAAAAATTTACTTTATTTCAACAGGAAAAAATATTGATAGCATATAAAAAAAACACTTCATTGATAAAAAAAAATATGCAGACTTAAAACTTTTCATTGGTTAATTTTAACCACAGCATTCATTACCGTTAGCTAAGATTTTACCTAAGTCACTTTTATCTAACCCAATATCAACAACATTGTTTTAATTTTGGTACTGTAAAAGGAATAATAAAAAAGATACTGGCAATATTTCTCAGTACCAACTGATCCATTCTACCTAAATATACTTCAGCATATTGTTATTAACCAGCTGGAAACTATAACAAAGACATGACAAAAAATAAGAGTAATGGTAAAACACTACTCTGGAAAACATAGCATCAATTCTGTAGACAAATATGTCCTTTATAAGAAGTGGATGAAGAAAAATTGCCGGTAATGGAGTGAGTGTGTTTTCATGTAGAGCTGCTTGATACCAATAGATTTGACACTGACGGTTAAGATTAAAGAATTTTATCCTTAAGAGATAAGAGATTAAGCTACATCATTCGTTACAAACTACAATCGATACACCATGCTAAAGTATATGGAAACAGATCAACAGCAAAGAATTTTGACCTAACACCTAAGAAAAGAAAAAAAAAAAAAAAAGAGAAAAGAAAAAGAAAGGAAAGAGAGAAAAAAAAAGAGAGAGAGAGAAAAAAGAAAAGAGAGAGAGAGAAAAAAGAGAGAGAGAAAAAAGAAGAAAGAAAAGAGAGAAAAAAAAAGAGAGAGAGAGAAAAAAGAAAGAGAGAGAGAAAAAAAGAAAGAGAGAAAAGAAAGAGAGAAAAAGAGAGAAAGAAAAGAAAGAAAGAAAAAAGAAAGAAAGAAAAGAAAGAAAGAAAAAGAAAGAAAAGAAAAAAAAGAAAGAAAAGAAAGAAAGAAAAGAAAGAAAAAAAGAAAGAAAGAAAAGAAAGAAAGAAAAAGAAAGAAAGAAAAGAAAGAAAGAAAAACAAAGAAAGAAAAAAAACAAAGAAAAAAAAAAAAAGAAAAAAAAAGAAAGAAAGAAAACAAAGAAAAGAAAACAAAGAAAGAAAACAAAGAAAGAAAACAAAGAAAGAAAACAAAGAAAGAAAAGAAAACAAAGAAAAGAAAACAAAGAAAGAAAAGAAAAACAAAGAAAGAAAAGAAAAAGAAAGAAAGAAAAAAGAATGAAAGAAAAGAAAGAAAGAAAAAGAAAAAAAGAAAAAAGAAAAGAAAGAAAAAAAGAAAGAAAAGAAAAGAAAGAAAGAAAAAAAGAAAGAAAAAAAAAAGAAAGAAAGAAAAGAAAGAAAGAAAAAAAGAAAGAAAAGAAAGAAAGAAAAAGAAAGAAAGAAAAGAAAGAAAGAAAAGAAAGAAAGAAAAAGAAAGAAAGAAAAGAAAGAAAGAAAAAAGAAAGAAAGAAAAAGAAAGAAAGAAAAGAAAGAAAGAAAAGAAAGAAAGAAAAAAGAAAGAAAAGAGAAAAAAAGAAAGAAAGGAAAAAGAAAGAAAAAGAAAGAAAGAAAAAAGAAAGAAATAAAGAAAAAGAAAAAATAATAGAAGAAAGAAAAAAGAAAGAAAAAAAAAGAAAGAAAAGAAAGAAAGAGAAAAAGAAAGAAAAGAAAGAAAATAAAGAAAGAACGAAAAGAAAGAAAGAAAAGAAAGAAAGAAAGAAAGAAAAAAAGAAAGAAAGAAAAAAAGAAAGAAAGAAAAGAAAGAAAGAAAAGAAAGAAAGAAAAAAGAAAGAAAGAAAAGAAAGAAAGAAAAAAAGAAAGAAAGAAAAGAAAGAAAGAAAAGACAGAAAGAAAAAAAAAAAAAGAAAAAAGAAAGAAAGAAAAGAAAGAAAGAAAGAAAGAAAGAAAAGAAAGAAAGAAAAGAAAGAAAGAAAAAGAAAGAAAGAAAAGAAAGAAAAAAAGAAAGAAAGAAAAAAGAAAAGAAAGAAAAGAAAGAAAGAAAAAAGAAAGAAAGAAAAGAAAGAAAAAAAGAAAGAAAGAAAAGAAAGAAAGAAAAGAAAGAAAGAAAAGAAAGAAAGAAAGAAAAGAAAGAAAGAAAGAAAGAAAAAAAAGAAAGAAAAAGAAAAAAAGAAAGAAAAACAAAGAAAGAAAAAGAAAGAAAGAAAAAAAGAAAGAAAGAAAAAGAAAGAAAGAAAAGAAAGAAAGAAAAGAAAGAAAGAAAAGAAAAGAAAGAAAGAAAAAGAAAGAAAGAAAAGAAAGAAAGAAAGAGAAAGAAAGATAAAAGAAAGAAAAAAAAGAAAAAGAGAAAGAAAGAAAGAAAAAGAAAGAAAGAAAGAACGAAAGAAAAAGAAAGAAAGAAAAAAGAAAGAAAGAAAAAAGAAAGAAAGAAAAAAGAAAGAAAGAAGGAAAGAAAGAAAAAAGAAAGAAAGAAAAAAAGAAAAAAGAAAGAAAGAAAAAAGAAAGAAAGAAAAGAAAAAAAGAAAGAAAAAAAAGAAAAAAGAAAAGAAAGAAAAGAAAGAAAGAAAAGAAAGAAAGAAAAAGAAAGAAAGAAAAGAAAGAAAAAAAAAAAAAGAAAGAAAAGAAAGAAAGAAAAGAAAGAAAAAAAAAAAAAAAGAAAAAAAGAAAAAAGAAAAAGAAAAAAAAAAGAAAAAAAGAAAAAGAAAAGAAAAAGAAAAAAGAAAAAAAAAAAAGAAAAAAGAAAAAAGAAAAAGAAAAGAAAAAAGAAAAGAAAAAAAAAAAGAAAAAAAAAGAAAAAGAAAAAAAGAAAAAAAAAAAAAAAAAGAAAAAAAGAAACAAAGAAACGAAGAAGAAACGAAGAAGAAACGAAGAAGAAACGAAGAAGAAACGAAGAAGAAACGAAGAAGAAACGAAGAAGAAACGAAGAAGAAACGAAGAAGAAAAGAAGAAGAAAAGAAGAAAAAAAAAGAAGAAAAAAAAGAAGAAACAAAGAAAAAAAGAAGAAAAAAAAAAAAAAAAAAAAAAAAAAAAAAAAAGAAAAAAAGAAGAAAAAAAAGAAAAAAAAAAGAAAAAAAAGAAAAAAAAAAGAAAAAAAGAAAAAAAAAGATACATGTTTGGCAACAGCAAAAAAGATAAACTAAAGACAGCCAAACAAATAAATATAAATAAAAAGGTATAACATTCACTGCTCATCCTTCACATTAGCCTGAATTTGAGAATGACATAAATAAAGTGGATGTTATGTCAGAATTCAGAGAGAAGTATTTCTAGGAAAATGATAATTAAATGAGGTTAGGAGATTAGTAAAAGAACAAAAGATTCAGATGATTACACAATCAGAAGGTTTGTGTGACCAGTTCATAAAAATGCAGGGTCTATCAATGTGAAACAAAAATATCCATTTTACAGAAAATATCAGCCGATTATAAAAAATATATTATTAGAGTTTCCTAAATTTGTTATAAATGCATGAAAATAAACTGGTTTTGAACTGGGCCAATGTTTTATATCCCACCCTTGCTCAGTCAAGTATTTCAGTAAGAATCACAGGAGGTGGTTAATATATGAAGTGTACAGAGACATTATGTTTGGAGAGGGCACTTCGATGTGGTATGATGGTTAACAAGCTTGTTTCACTAGATCAATTACAACTGAAAAGCGAGTTCAGTCTTTGCTGGGTACTCCTTATTTTCGACCTTGTGCCACACCTTAGCTACACTTTTAGAAAACACCATTAAGTTCAGAGAT
>CAHIKZ030004226.1:462500-705000 GCA_903632075.3 Acanthosepion pharaonis
TGAAATTAGCAAGTCTTTATTTATTGTTCTAACAATATAGGTTGATATCAATCTGGGTAGCTTACAGAGAATTCTGAACTGAACCCTTTAGCTAAGACACTTCTTTCCAAACCATTTAAGATTATTTTTTAAATTCTCTAATGGTTCTAATTTAATATTTTAAAAGATATATTGCATTAATAGAACTTCCTAAATTAAAATGTTGACTTAAATAAATTTTATATTTCATAATGATATGAACAAAATATTATATAAAAATATAATGGCTCATTCAATTTAGAAAAACTCATTGAAATTGTAACAAAGCTTGAACAGTAAACATCATTTACTAAAGTGTTATAAAATGTAAACAAGTTGTTCTGTGTTTTCTTTCTTGTACTTAGTCAATGACAGGGTTAGTATCATACTCATTAATGTAAAAAAAGAAAAAAAAAAAATTCTAACAAAGTTATATAAATATAAAGAAATATAGTTTTAAGGTGTGCTATATTTATGGGATAAAGTGCTCAATATCAGAGATATAACGTATGTAAATATAAATATGAAAGTGAACATTGAAGTCAACACTCAGAGGCAACAGGCTGCCTGACAATTGCATCTAGCATGAAACAGCCTGTCGTCTCTGAGTGTTGACTTTAATGTTCACTTAAGGAAATAAAATATTACTTGTCTCTTATTAATACATAAATTTCCTCAATGTTTTCAACAAAGTTTAATAACTTAAACTAAGACTATTTACTGGTCTAAATGACACAAATGAAATATGCTGGTAAATACTAAATATCACAAAAAAAAAAAAAAAAAAAAAAATCCTTTTCATTCATTTCACAAAAAATAATTCATATTAATTATTTTAAACCCTTATTTTATTAAAAACTAGCAGTAGAGCCCGGTGTTGCCCGGGGATGTAACAGTAAGAGATAGATCAAGTATCCACCATCATAAAGACTGAAAAATAAAATTGACAAAGATTATTGTTTAAGGTTGACGGACATGCATATCTTAATTAGTTTTTTTTTTTTTGTTTTTTTTACGAATTGGTCAAACCCAAACTCAAAACAAAAACATTGGATACAAACCTCTAGAGTTTAATTGGAAAAAAAAAAGTTTAGATTGGATACAATCGTTATGACTCTAGAGTTTAGATTGATACAATCGTTATGACTCTAGAGTTTAGATTGATACAATCGTTATGACTCTAGAGTTTAGATTGGATACAATCGTTATGACTCTAGAGTTTAGATTGATACAATCGTTATGACTCTAGAGTTTAGATTGATACAATCGCTATGACTCTAGAGTTTAGATTGATACAATCGTTATGACTCTAGAGTTTAGATTGGATACAATCGTTATGACTCTAGAGTTTAGATTGGATACAATCGTTATGACTCTAGAGTTTAGATTGGATACAATCGTTATGACTCTAGAGTTTAGATTGGATACAATCGTTATGACTCTAGAGTTTAGATACAATCGTTATGACTCTAGAGTTTAGATTGGATATGACTCTAGAGTTTAGATTGATACAATCGTTATGACTCTAGAGTTTAGATTGATACAATCATTGGATTATGACTCTAGAGTTTAGATTGATACAATCGTTATGACTCTAGAGTTTAGATTGGATACAATCGTTATGACTCTAGAGTTTAGATTGATATAAATCGTTATGACTCTAGAGTTTAGATTGGATACAATCGTTATGACTCTAGAGTTTAGATTGGATATTAAATCGTTTATGACTCTAGAGTTTAGATTGATACAATCGTTATGACTCTAGAGTTTAGATTGGATACAATCGTTATGACTCTAGAGTTTAGATTGATACAATCGTTATGACTCTAGAGTTTAGATTGGATCGTAATCGTTATGACTCTAGAGTTTAGATTGATACAATCGTTATGACTCTAGAGTTTAGATTGATACAATCGTTATGACTCTAGAGTTTAGATTGATACAATACAATCTAGAGTTTAGATTGACAACGTTATGACTCTAGAGTTTAGATTTATGACTTTAGAGTTTAGATTGAATTAATCGTTATGACTCTAGAGTTTAGATTGATACAATCGTTATGACTCTAGAGTTTAGATTGATACAATCGTTATGACTCTAGAGTTTAGATTGGATACAATCGTTATGACTCTAGAGTTTAGATTGATACCGTTATGACTCTAGAGTTATGACTCTAGAGTTTAGATTGGATACAATCGTATGACTCTAGAGTTTAGATTGATACAATCGTTATGACTCTAGAGTTTAGATTGATACAATCGTTATGACTCTAGAGTTTAGATTGATACAATCGTTATGACTCTAGAGTTTAGATTGATACAATCGTTATGACTCTAGAGTTTAGATTGATACAATCGTTATGACTCTAGAGTTTAGTTTGATTGGATACAAATATGACTCTAGAGTTTAGATTGGATACAATCGTTATGACTCTAGAGTTTAGATTGATACAATCGTTATGACTCTAGAGTTTAGATTGGATACAATCGTTATGACTCTAGAGTTTAGATTGGATACAATCGTTATGACTCTAGAGTTTAGATTGATACAATCGTTATGACTCTAGAGAGTTGGATACAAGATTGATAGTTTAATTGGATACAATGACTCTAGAGTTTAGATTGATACAATCGTTTATGACTCGTTAGAGTTTAGATTGATACAATCGTTATGACTCTAGAGTTTAGATTGATACAATCGTTATGACTCTAGAGTTTAGATTGATACAATCTAGAGTTTATGACTCTAGAGTTTAGATTGGATACAATCGTTATGACTCTAGAGTTTAGATTGATACAATCGTTATGACTCTAGAGTTTAGATTGATAATCGTTATGACTCTAGAGTTTAGATTGGATACAATCGTTATGACTCTAGAGTTTAGATTGGATACAATCGTTATGACTCTAGAGTTTAGATTGGATACAATCGTTATGACTCTAGAGTTTAGATTGGATACAATCGTTATGACTCTAGAGTTTAGATTGGATACAATCGTTTATGACTCTAGAGTTTAGATTGATACAATCTAGAGTTTATGACTCTAGAGTTTAGATTGATACAATCGTTATGACTCTAGAGTTTAGATTGATACAATTGCTATGACTCTAGAGTTTAGATTGGATCGTTATGACTCTAGAGTTTAGATTGATACAATCTAGAGTTTAGATTGACTCTAGAGTTTAGATTGATACTGACTCTAGAGTTTAGATTGGATACAATATGACTCTAGAGTTTAGATTGGATACAACGTTATGACTCTAGAGTTTAGATTGATACAATCGTTATGACTCTAGAGTTTAGATTGATACAATCTGTTATGACTTAGAGTTTAGATTGATACAACGTTATGACTCTAGAGTTTAGATTGGATACAATCGTTATGACTCTAGAGTTTAGATTGATACAATCAAGTATGACTCTAGAGTTTAGATTGGATACAATCGTTATGACTCTAGATTGGATATAAGATATGACTCTAAGTTTAGATTGGATACAATCGTTATGACTCTAGAGTTTAGATTGGATACAATCGTTATGACTCTAGAGTTTAGATTGGATACAATCGTTATGACTCTAGAGTTTAGATTGGATACAATCGTTATGACTCTAGAGTTTAGATTGGATACAATCGTTATGACTCTAGAGTTTAGATTGGATACAATCGTTATGACTCTAGAGTTTAGATTGGATACAATCGTTATGACTCTAGAGTTTAGATTGGATACAATCGTTATGACTCTAGAGTTTAGATTGGATAGAATTTTATTATAAACAATTGTCTTGTAAATGGAATTTTTATAGCATTCTGAATTTAAAAGTAAAGAAAAAAAGTGTGCAAGACAATAAGAAACACTACCTGCCAAAAAAAAAAAAAAAATTTTTGTTAAAATCCGTTGAAAAATGTAGGAAATCTGATCCCAAATATAAACGAACACACACACACACACAAACAAACAACTTGGGTTTTATAAGTATAACTCGATATGAGTTGTCCCCCTTTCATTCTCATGATGACACTTAATCGTGTTTTTCAAATTAATTTTGTGCAAAAACAATTGTGTTTTTCAAATTTTTGGCTCTGTCAGAACCACCGCAAGGTAATTTTACGTAGTCCTGTGAAGTTTTGTTGAAATCGGTTGACAAATGTAGGAAATCCGATCCAATATATAAACGTACAGACACACACACAATCTGGGTTTTATAATAAGTATGATGTTACTTATTTCATTATTAAATAAATGTTAAATTTTCTTCCAGTGATTTTTTTTTCCTGACTCGCATATTAACATATGTTTAGAACATACCCAGGAACCAAAGTTGTGACTTTCCTTCAAGATTTTTTTTTATTTTTTTTTTTTTACATACTGCCTGATAACACTATACTGTAACTTTCATTTCACAACTTATTCCAGTTGTTAGTTTTAACTATGAGTGTCCAATTATTAAAATTGGAATCAATTGGTCATCCAGAATTGTCCAATTTATGGTCCTAAATAAATTCAGATAGATATTTCCAATGCATAAATATCTGTATAAAAAAAAAAAAAAAAATATCAATAATATCCGTGAGAACGATAATTTGATGCTAATTAATGCTAATTAATCAAATTTTGTATTTTTCCTTAAAAATAGAAATGGTCATTTTACATTCAAATTACAATAAACTATGAACTTTTCACAGGAACATCAAAATAGCCATAATTTTGAGAGAATGTCTTCATCATTTAAGTTGCAAAAACCAAATCAATAGTGCATTTAATTTTCATTTTTTCAGTTTTCTTAAAGATGTAGTGTCTTCCTCCCATCTTCTCTTTAATAAATTATTTTTTGTCTACAAAAGTTTCCAATTTAGTAGTGAGTTTTAGGAAATAAGTATATAGCAGTAGTTCCCAACCAGGGTCCAAAAAAAGTACTTCTGGGAACCCATGTACAGCCAAAACAGGCAATTTTCTTTTCAATCTCTATACAAAGATATTCTACAGGGTATTTTTAAAGTCTTGGACACATAGTAAACAAACAAATAAACGAAGGACTTCTTTTTCTGGGGTATACTAAAGGAGAAGATGTGCTCAATGAAAATCACAGATGCAACACTTGATTGAATGCATAAAGAGTGAATGTGCTAAAATTGACGGCAATGTTAAGTTATTGCATCGAGTTCATGTGAATGTTGCAAAGCACATCAAACTTTGCATCACAAATGATAGAAATCATATTGAAGATGTTATTTGTTAATATTCTAATTCAATAAAATGTTGAAAATTTAATTTCTTGATAATATGCATTTTTGCATATGTGTCTAGAATTTAGGGTCATTTAATATTACTCCCTCCAGTCTCCCGTGTAAAATGTTATATACTAATTTTTTTCAATAAATTTTGTTCTTTTGTTGTAGTAATTTTTTTTTTTTTTTAAAAGTAATTTTAAGGAAAATACATTTGCAATGTTTAGTCATTATTTGTTACTTACATTAAGATTTATGACTAAAGAGTTTAATTGTGAGTAGTATTACTTTTATAACAATCAGTACGGAGCTGCAAAATAAATCTTACTAAAAGGTGTTGCAAGTGAAAATGTTTGAAAAACAATATTTAAAATTTACCTTAATTCTGTCTTCTAGTCTAGACTCCATTGTCAGATGTAGTTTTAGATCATACCAAAGACCCACTTCCAAGTTCACCAAATAATAAAATGCAACAGAACTAAGACATAATTTAAATAGAAAAGCTTTTAATTGCTTTTATGAACAAGATGTATTCTGGACATTATTGTCTCAGTAAAAAATTTGTTCAAGGAATAATAAATTTTTACAAGATTTGTTTCCATTTTTTTTTTTTTTTTAATTATAGTAGTTAATAAAGTTTTAAATCTTAAAACTCTGTATTAATTTGTAGCAGTTAGGTGGCATTGTTATTAAGTAAAACCTCTATTTACTAGTCACAAATGGAAAAGCCAATAATTCAGCCCTCCCCAATCTAGAATGTTAAAAAAGAATTTTTGTATGTATAAATGTGTAGACTTTTTTTAAATACAAATGTCCATATATGGCATTAAAAGTAAGAGCGATAACTATAGTAAATTTAAAGCTAAAGTACCTAAAATTCAATAAAATATTAGATTATTTAGAATATTTTCATAAACTTTTAAAATTAATCAGTAGTTAAAATTATATAAAAATGGCATTCATGTATTTCTCAAGTAATTTTTACAGATGTCCCCCTCCACATAGAAAAAATTCCCAAACATAAGTCTATCAAGATAGTTTTCAACACCTCATAAAAAACACCCACCCATGTTAAAAAAAAAAAATAAATGCCTTGTTTCACATCTCATTCTTGTGGGGGAATGAGTAAACACCATGTTTAAATTACTCTTTTTGAGTAATTTCACGTCTACTTATCATCTATCATTTGCATGAGTGTCTTTGGGCAGAGTGCACTCAGGGGCAACTCCGTCAAGAGGTGTCCAGCCCTGGGGAACAGCTGCCCGAGGCCGCGCCCTCCCATTGCACCACAGGGAGGGATCGGTGCTTGCACCAAGGCCAGTGCAACCGACGGTTGCAGGGACTAGGTGAATTTTTGTTCGTTGCCCGGGTGCACGCACTCAGGCCCCCCACATTAAACCGACCTTGTGTCGCAACCTGACCTCGTGGGGGTCAAGTAAATACTGAATAGGTTTACGTCTATTTATCATCTCTCAGTTGCGTCTATCTTTGGACAGAGTGCACATCCTGCCTTTTATAGATAGAGATTTATGAAAGAGCATTCAGGTAACAATTGCTTTTAAACAAAGTACATATACATTTTTGGACACTTTATAAGTCTGCAGATAAATATTTTGTAAATTGAGAGTTAGGTTTAGGATTATTAAAAGTCAAAAATACTAAGCAGCATCGCCATTTAAATTACACCCACTAAACTAGAATGTATTGTATATCTTACCTGGTATTTGCAAGAATCTTGTATATTTACAGGGTGTGATGGGTAAATTGGCACCATTTTATATTTTTAATTTCAGATATGCACAGTGTTTGCTTTTGATTTTATCAACTGTACAGTATAGTAGGGTCAGAGTTGAGCATCATCTGTGAGAAAAAGTGCACAATTCACTCCACCAGAAATTTGGAAATGGCATTCTGTACTGCTTGGCATTTTTGCTAGAAGCTCCATTACAAACATTTCAGAGTGCTTGGATGTCAATCTGAGGACAGTGCAGAGGATTTGGAAAGAGTTGGATGAGTCTAATGGTGATTATGAAGGTACAACAGCTCGGAAAACTCACTCTGATCATTCTGATAAGAAAACAACTCCCAAATTTGTTGGTGAGGGTCTCAGATTCAACACAGTGGCCTACATCAAGTGCCTTGAGAAAGTAGTGCTGCCTGGGTCAAGATGGTGTCTGCTGGAAGACCCTATGTCTTGCAACAGGACTCTTCACCATGCTACACAAGCAAGAGAACCCAATCATGGCTGTCAGACAATTTCTGCAACCACATCACACCTTATATCTGGCCACCTAACTTCCCAGACTGCAACCCACTTGATTATTACGTGGGGTGCAGTTGAGTGAGAGACCAACAAAACTCTTTGTAACACCAAAGATCAAATGAAGGCAAAGATTATATCAGCATTCAACAACTTAAGACAGTCCAGAAGAGCTGCAGGAAATTCCGAAGTCGTCTGGAGGCTGTGGTCAAACCCAATGGCAATTTTATTGAATAAATTTACTCTTTACTATTTCAAGATATTTTTGTGTAATTTTGGTAAATATATCTATCTTAAAATGAGATGTCAGTATTATTTTCATTTTTGCATAATTTAGACGACAATTTATCTATCGCACCCTGTATTTCAATAATTTTCACGATTACTATTCCAGCCAATTTTGAATCGAAGTTACTTTAACAATACTTTTAAATACTTAAAGTAAACATTACAAGTCTTAAGTTTTCTCAATAAATTATATTAAAGTAAATAAACTTAAAAATACAAATATTTCCAAATAAAAGATATCCTTGGAATTCTTTTCTCATGAAAATATTCTTTTATTTTCCTATTTACATCTTTCTTCCTTTACCATATCCTCAAACTAAATCCTAAAACAGCACTTTGTATATTGGCATCTTCCCAAAGACACTACTATGTGAAATCGTACCAAACAAACAAGGTTAAGCTCAAATAAAATATCTATTTCACACTACATTTTTAACATCTTTCAGGATAGCACGAATTAAGTTTTTCTAATCATTTTTCTTTTAGAAGTAAAAATAAAATTGTCTTGGGTATGCCAAATTAAGAGGGTAATGTAAAAAATTTACCTTCTTTTTTATATAAATATCTTAAAATACAACTGCTATAGAGTTATAGAAAGAAGTCACACATTTGAAAGTAATAAAAAAAAGTTATGGGGAAAACACTTCCAGCCAGAAATGAAACAGGAGGATCAGTTTCAAATGTTACGCTTGTTAAGGTGATAAAATCTAAAAGCTAAGCCATCTTAAAATTCATTTATGCTGTGCCACATACATAACTTCAGTTATTTCCAGATATTGTAATCTCTAAGTATATATTCCAGTCAATAACCAACACTGTTATATGCCTTGTTATAAAGCTGATATCTTCTAAAAAGCAGTTATTTTATATCAAATGACTTAAGTTTACATTGTTTTGAAGAGTGAAGACATCTCTGACCAATGTTTTTTTTTTTTTTAAGAAAATTTTCTGCTTGTCCAATTTGTATTTTAAACAATTTTTTTCAAACAGAATTCTATACACTTAGAATTTGTCCTGATATGAAAACACAAATATATATATATATATATATATATATATATATATATATATATATATAAAGGTAATTTGTCCCATTTAACGCTAAAAAAAAAGTGGTATACTCTGGAGAAAAAAGGTCCCCAAATTGATAAAAAAAAATTTTAACATGTAAATGTTTGTTAAAATTAAAGAGGGAAGACCAAAAGTATTTTCTGAATATTTTTTCAGATTTTTTAATCCTTCCGATAAATTTTTTTTAAAAAATTCGTTTTTCTTGAATAAAAAAAAATTAGTAAATTTAATTTATCGGCCATTTCTGCCCTAGTTTGTAAACAAAAAAAAAAAAAAAAAAAAAAAAAAAAAATTAGTTCAAAAATCAATTAAAATTCAGTTACACCTTTTTTTTTTTATTATCTTAGGAAATTTAGAATGAAAGTATACTTAATGTAATTTGAAAAAAACATTACTTACTTTTTTAGAGGAAATTTTTTTAATAGAGATATTTCCAACTTTAGTGCTTTAAGGTGCGTGATTGAGAGGTGTTAATTGATGTACATGTCAATATTGAAAACTTTTTACGTCAAGGGAATTTATTCAAGGTAGCGCAGAAGTGATGTAATTTGTTCTAATTTTAAGTGAACCTGGTTAGTAAATTTAAAAAAAAAAAAAAATTCACTTTCAAATTTTTTTTTAACCTTATGCTTGAGGAAAATTTCTGAAGTAAAAAAAAGAACTTGCTTCTATCAAGAGAAACAAGTCTACCTCATGTGACATTATTTCAAAGCTGTTGCATCCATACTTTCGAGACAATTTTGGAATATTAAAAAATTATTTTAAAAATATCAACGGTTGTCAGATTTTAACAAGCTTTCAAATTTATGATCTTTAAAAAGTAGAGAACATTATATGTCATTTCCATAAGGTTGCATAAAGAAACTAAAATATATTAAATATATTTAATATATTAAAATATATAACAACATTTTGTCATAGTATTTAAAATGAAAAAATTATTGTAGAAATTCATTTTTCATCAAAATTTCTTTTTTCTTTCAGATAAAATTTACCTTAGTATATGTTATTCAGAAAAGTCATAAAAAGCTTTTTTAATTAAATATTGTCTTAGTTTTATATTTTTACAATTGAGGTAAAAGTTTGGACAATTTTACATTTTTTTTTTAAAAAAAAAAAAAAAAAAAAAAATCAATTTAGAATCTTCAGAGTCTTGTTATTTAATAAAAAAAAAAATTCAGGTTGCAAAAATAAATTTTTGAAGTTTTCATAAAATTAAGTTCGAGGGGTGTAACATAAAAAAAAAAAAAAAAAAAAAAAATATTCATACCAAAGAAACATTTCTAAAATAATTTCATTCATTTGTGAATAAGTTCTGAAGGTTTCATTAAAATCCAACAAGTACTTGAATTTTGCAAGATTTTCCAAATGTTTTTTCAACTGAAAAAAAAAAAAAAAAAAAACCAACCAAAAGGGACATACCTAATATTATATATATATATATATATATATATATATATATATATAATGTATATATCTTATTATAAAACGCAGTGTCTGTCTGTCTGTGTCACGTTTATATATTGGATCGGATTTCCTACATTTTTTCGCCGATTTCAACAAAACTTCACAGGACTACATAAAATTACCTTGTGGTGGTTCTAACTGCGCCGAAAATAGGAAGAACACAATTGTTTTTTAACAAAATCAATTTGAAAACACGATTAAGACACACCGTGAGAATGAAAGAGGGACAACTCACATCGGGTTAAAAAACCCAGGTTGTTTGTGTGTGTGTGTGTGTGTGTGTTCCTTTATCGGATCAGATTTCTTACATTTTTCAGCCGATAAAACAAACATCCACTTTTTTTTTTTGGCAGGTAGTGTTTCTTATTGTCTTGCACACTTTTTCCTTTATTTATACATTCAGAATGCTTTAAAAATTCCATTTACAAGACAATTGTTTATAATAAAATTCTAATCTAATTCTATTCAATCGGGGGACTCATCATAACGATTGAAAACAATGTTTTTATTTGAGTTTGGGTTTGACCAATTCGAAAAAAAAAAAAAAAAAAAAAAAAAAAAAACTAAGACATACGTGGTCCGTCAACCTAAGCAATAATCTAACGATCTCTACTGATTGTACGAATCGAAAAATTGGATAATTCTTTATCTTTAGGGAAAGATAATTCCACGTACTTTAGGGCCGTTTTTACAATTCCCTTTGCAATTTGTTACAAGGCGGATCAATAAGGCATTGGTTCTATTTGAAATTAATTCAATATTTAAAAGAAAGTATTAAGAAATAATTTAAAAATGCCGACGTAAGAAATCTGATAGACAAAAAACAACAATATTTCGATGATAATTATTAAGGAAAGTACACAGTATTTGTAATAAATTAATAAACCCAAATAAAGTTAATATTTTTTGTATTAGAAACAACGAGTGGAAAATATATTCAAATCAGAATTCTAATTATGAATCACCACAAGCAAAATATGCAATTTTTTTTACAGTATTCAATGAGTAAAAATCATAAATTGTAAAAGATTACAGAGAAAGGCTACCGACATTTTTCAACCGATTTCAACAAAACTTCACTTTTTTTTTTGGCATGTAGTGTTTCTTATTGTCTTGCACACTTTTTTCTTTATTTTTACATTCAGAATGCTTTAAAAATTCCATTTACAAGACAATTGTTTATAAGATTATTCTATTCAATTGGTAGAGACTCATAACGATTGAAAACAATGTTTTTGTTTGACCAATTCGTAAAAAAAAAAAAAAAAAAAAAAAAAAAAAAAACAACTAATTAAGACATGCATGTCCGTCAACCTTAAACAATAATCTTTGTCAATTTTATTTTTCAGTCTTTATGATGGTGGATACTTGATCTATATCTTACTGTTATATCCCCGGGCAACGCCAGGCTCTACTGCTAGTATTATATAAGTGAACATAGAAGTCAACACTTAGGTGATTGTCTGTTTCATGCAATCGCCACACTATCTGATATTGAGCACTTTATCCCATAAATGTAGCACATCTTAAGACTATATTTCTTCTTCTTCTTCTGATAGATAGATAGATAGACACATACATATGCAAAATATAAAAATATGTATGCATACACATGCATATATATTTTTTTTAATAAAAAAATTCCAAGAGGATAGAATCCAGGTAGAACTCAATGTCCAGGACAGAGTAAGGATATAAAAAAGGCTTAAACACTAATATTCCATGGTCATAATTTATTCCATTGAAATCGTAAATACGATCCAATTAGGTCTGATGAATTGGATCGTATTTACGATTCCAATGGAATAAATTATGACCATGGAATATTAGTGTTTAAGCCTTTTTTTTATTATATATATATATATATATATATATATATATATATATATATATATATAACCTGTGTGTGTACAAAATAAATAGCCCATGAATCATTTTTATGTATATTTGAGTTTAATACATGCATAGAAAAGTAAGTAATGGGTAAAATTAAAGGCCACACACAGAGATACGATAATTACATTAGATTTTTTTTTTTAAATAAATCTTTATTACTTTTGTAAAGAGAGGGAAAAACATTTCAAAGCAGATCTTTCTAGTCAGAAGAGGTGAACTCGACATTATGACATCCATAAATTTTGTAGAAGAGACATTGAGTTTACCATATACAACTTATCAAAATAAAAACTCCACGCTAAACTAGGTATATCCACTAATTAGCTGTAGAGAAGAAAAAAAATACTATGAGGAAAAAAGGCCCCAAACTTGATAAAAACTAAAGTTTTAATGCCAAAATGTTTATTAAGAGGAAAGCCCAAAGTATTTTTTGATTATTTTATCCTTTCTAGAGGCAAAGATTAGTATAGGAAATTTTTTTTTTTTTTACTGCAAAAAATAAAACCACACACCAATTTGGAATTTCTTGGAAAAATCAAATAACTGGCAGATTTTAATGAAACTTTCACAAATGAATGAAATTATTTTAGATTTTTTTTTTTTTTTTTTTTTTTAAGAAAATCTTGGTAAATTCCCCACCCCACATAATTTTATGAAATTTTGAGAAATTAAAATTCACCCCCTTAATATTTATATTAGTTAAAAGCAGAACTCCTTGGAAAATTTAAATTAATGAAAAATACAATAAAAGTAAAACTAAGACATTATTTAATTAGAAAAGCTTTTAATAGCTTTCATACATAAGACATATTAAGGACACTATTGTCTTAAGAAAAAAAAATTTTTCAATGAATTTTTACATTTATTTTCATTTTTTAAAATTTTAATTAGAATAATTTAAGTTTTAAATCTTAAAATTCTGTATTAATATCACCCTTGTAGATGATATTAAGTAAAAAGTATATTTACTAATAAATTGAAAAGCTTTCACCAAACTTCAATATTTTTTAAGAATTTATTGTTTTTGTATATGTATAATCATGCTGATTTTTGTAGACAGTGGCATATACATTAGAAAATAAACAAGATGACTATAGTAAATTTAAAGCCAAAGTATTTAACATTCAATGAACATTCAAATATTTTCCTAAATTTTTCAGATTAATGAGTACTTAAAAATTACATGGAAAAGGTGTTCATGTTATATTCTTCAATTATTTTTTTTTTTTTTACAGATAAAGCCAACCCCCACCCCCCCGCCATGGAAAAAACCTTAAATAAACATACATCTGTCAAGAAACAGTCAACGTCTTAAGTAAACAGCTCGTGCTGTGCTAAAAGAATGCATTTGTGATCTTTTAAGCTTAAAGTAACAATATTTGTTTCGAATCAGATTAATTATACTTTAAATCAGCTAATATTCCTCAAATAAAGTTTCAGGAAAATATTTTATTTTTGGAAGATTTTTTAAGAGAATTAAATTGAAAGACGGCTAAAAACAAGGGCAGTAATCAGCCATTTTAGCAAAAAATAAAAAATAAATAAAAACTCATTCCAGTCAATTTAAAATTAGTTTTTAAAAAGTTGATTTTAAACCTTATGTATTGCAAATCTGTGGAGGTACCTACACTGAACTGCATACATTAACTGTACACAAACAAAAAATTATGAACATATAAACGCAACCAGTTTTAATAAATAATTGCATGATTATAATAGACAACTTTCTTTTGTATTTCTTGGTATCACTTGAGTAATAACTAATTTACAATTTTTGGAAATCAATTCTACTGACAAATGTATCATCTTAACTACTAACCATATATGGCAGTTAAGAATAAATTTGGACTACACTAAATTACAACAGTGTGCAGTACAAAAAGCAGTGCAGTGGATTGATAAGGATCTCCGCAACAGACACCAAAAGCTTAGCTTCATGGAAGAAAGCTAATGTCGTACATATAAAGAGTTCATAAGGATATTATTCATTTCAAGATCTTAAAATGTAATGAAACACTAATGCATATTTAAGCATTCAGCAGCTTCAATGTGTCAATAAACATTTGCTCAAATAGCGTCCTGTATTGATCAAATTGAAATAATATTGTTCTCCTACAAAAATAAAACAGAAAAAAAAATATGAATCTGTTCTACTCCATCCAAACTGATCATTACCTTTTTTTGATCACTGCAAAATGCTTTGATGATGAAGATTTTCTAATAAAAAACAAGATTTTGTCAAAGCCTTTCGCATTAAAAGCTGTGGAATTCTACGCAAAAATTATCAAAGAGACGTCTGATAAATGGCAACAAGTCATTGCTAATAATGGAGAATATATAATTGAATAAAATGTAATTGTGCTTTGTTTTTTGATGAATAAATTTGATAAACAAAAACAGAAATTATTTATGATTTAATCTAATATTTATGTTTTTTTTTTTTAATTGACTAAAGAAAAAAAATTTTAAAAAAATTAAAAAAAAAACACTTTCTTAAAACAAATTTGAGTAACCTATTGAAATGACACTTTTTTAAGAATACTTGATAAAACAGTAGTGAAGTTTTCCACTTTATAACAACTGCAGCAATAATACACTTAAATTTAAGCTACAGAGAGCACAGGTAATGTTTTCTATATTGGCTTATAGAAGCACATCAAACTTAATTTTTTTGTTTTTAATTGTACAAATCGAAATGGAACACCACTAATCTTTTACTCTTATACATAAAGTGTTTCTATGTTGATTAAGTTTCAAAATAAAGTGGTTACTATAACTGACCTTTTGTTGTAAAACTAAGAACTTTTCTTTTGAACCTTATTTTACAATTATTTTTTAAATCCTTATTTTCCCTTTAACTTGGGTTTCTCCACTGTACAAACCTCCCCATTTTATGGTTGTTCCTTTCTCAGATTTTCTCCTCTACTTCAACACTAACCAGAGAATGAAAAATATCAACAGACTGTGTCCTCATTCCATTCTGCTCAGTAGAAAGAAAATACAATCAACTGATTCTTAACCCAACAATATTTTAACAATGAATCTTTAAGAGTGAACAGTTTTTGATATACAATAATAACTTATAAAACTAGCTCTATTATGATAATAAGGTTCATCAACTATTCCATCTTTAATAAGTTGCTTATTGTACATGTACTGGCAACACTGACACAGTACCAACCAAATGCAGTAGAAATAAAGCTAATAAAAAGGATGACTAACACTACAAAAAGGAGATCACCAAGGAGGATAAGAGATCAGTCAACACTAAAATTACACAACACCAAAATGCTAAGCTTGTCTACTAGTTATTTATTATTCATGGATACATTAATTTCTGATTACTCGACATGACCCTCAGAGATAAGAGCATATTGCCTGTAACGAGAGAGATAACAAACCGCAAACACCATACTAAAAGTAAATACTACTTTGCTGGTCTGTTTTTAGCAAAATGCTTTTGCCACTGTACCTCTTGGTCTTCTTCAGGAATACCACATTCGGTAACCTTTCACCAAATGTTAGATATTCCTTTACATGTCATATCCAGTGGACTTAAGGAATTTCAAAACATTTGATTGTTGACTATTTCTTACATTATCCAATCCAATGAGATATAACTATCCACTCAGTTAGGTTTCAAGCAGTCTTTCTACAGGTCAGTCTATTTTTTTGAGCCTTAGGCCTTATTTTCTTTTTCATCAAATCAGACGTATGGTACAATACAGACAACAAAAATAAGGAACCTGGTCCAAAAGAATCAATGCATTAGGTCAGTACAAAAATTCCCAACACCATCTATTTTTTGCACAATGTTAGAGAAATCTTAGAAGTTTACTGAGCAATTTATTGATTGTAAAATTAGTCAAACACCAGGGAAATTACTGAAGAAAAATGCATGACATAACAAAAAGATCTATTAAGCAGGGTTTAAACACTTGTCTTCATGTTAAGACATACAAAGTCATTTATGAGCAAATGACTCACTGGTGGGAAAAAAGGTTTATTACAATATGAAATAAAATTGTGGCTCAATTCGAGATAGCATTCAATATTTCAGCAGCAATGAAATCTAACGAGAAAAGGAAGTGAGATTCAAAGAGAATTCTTTGTTAAAAATTGCTGAAACCTGGACAGGCTAGTACTGCACAAGGCTAAAATGAGCAACTGGCTCATTTGAATTACATACTGGAAGAGAAAAGACTTTTCTGAACAAGTTGATGAAATTTACAGTTTCCAGGTGAGGGTATTTTTGCTGTACTAAATTTTGCAGTTCACTAGTTACAACATTTAGGCTACTCAAAATATGAATGTCATTTAAAAATTTAATGGTACTAATTTATTATCATCCAATTTATTTGTTACAGAAAAAAAAAAACTGCAACATCTAATTTTACAGAGCAATAACACTGACCCAGGAATTCAAACTAAAAATTGAATCATTTAAAAAGGTCACAGATTTAACTAACAATTCAGGTTAATCTATAGTAATATTTTCATATAAACAACAAAAGTAATAAAAAAGCTTCGCACAATGTTTTAAAAGGTTTTTTTTTCTTTCTATAAACCAAAATAAACATTCTTTTTTCAATCATTTCACTCCAAGCAAGGCAACAAAGTCAGAGATGCAGAGAGTTACTGAGTGTGAAAGGATATAAGAAAAAGAAAATATTAAGGAGCAAGAACAATAAATGAACAGAAATTAAGACAAGATAATGATTAACACTGCATTTAACTTTTTGAAAATCAAAGTTGACTGGAAAGTATGATGCAAAAAAGAAAACTATTAGCATAGAACTTATGATTACATCTATTTCAATTGTAATATGATGAGACCTAACAGTCAATCTAGTACTGAGCATTAGTTCATAGAGTCTAAGTATTATAGAGGAAAGGTCATCAGAACAATTACCATAAAAGTATTTATAGAAAAGGCAAGCTACATTACAATGATGAGAAAGTGACTGAAGCTCAGATGTCAGGATCAATGTCATTGCCGAAGGATCTCTAAATATATATCAAGAGCCCCAGACAAGATGTGGCAGCAATATTCAAAGCATGGGCAAATAGTAGACTTATAAATATGTAAGAGATTCAGGAGACAGAATGTCCCTTGAATCGTTCCAAGATGTTGAGATGAGTAGAGGTTCTGGGGGGAGGGGGGAATAAAAGGGAAGAGCTAAGGTGTTAATCAAACATACCAAAAGTTGTACCAAGTGTTACCTACCTACACAGTCCAAGCAAGTAAAGCCCTGAATAAAACACCTATGTTATATTAGTGACTATCATTTCTTGCTGAGGCATTTGTTTTAACCTTCATTACCATGTGAACATGCATTGAGACACAATGTGGGGTAATTGTTGGTCGCTTGGTGGAAAACCAGGTGAGGGTCCCTGTTGTATTCCCCTTACACACACACACACACACACACACACACACACACACACACACACACACACACACACCCAGTGATTGCAAAAAGAAAAATCCAGCTGATATATTTGGTCTTAAAAAGAAGATAATTTATAAAGAAGTGTGGTAGATTTTTTTTTTTTTTTCAATTAACATGTTATGAGGATTGCAATATAAAAAACTTATAGTATTGACATTTGGAATTCTTTAAAATATACAATCACTATATTTAATATCTACATCTTAATGTGTGCGCACATATCCTATTATAATTATGCTGGTATCTCCTTTTATTAGGTTCATATAAATGTTACTGTTTGCCAATACTTTATAAATAATGGACTATTCCATTTTGAAAGCATTGAAAGAGGGGAAAAGACACTAGACAGTTTCAGCGAGAAAATGAAAGAAGGGAATGAGAGAAGATATAAGTGGGGAGAGAGAATTAGACTAAGATGATAAGAATAGATACTACACTTTGATCTTAGCTAATAGGATGAGAAGTGTTGGCTACTGCATTTAAAAAAAAAAAAAAAAAAAAAAAAAAAAAAAAAAAAAAAAATCGCTATTTTTCACATGCATTACATTGAACAACAGAAACTAAGACAATTGCCAGAAATCTAGTTACCATAAATAAAATATCATCTGCTGAATTATTTTCAAATTATTAAGAGAAATGTTTGTAAGATGCAGATTTGGCGAGTCTATTTAATTTTACTATCAGATATAAAATGCTGCTTAGTAGCTAATTTTGTTTTCAAATGAGAAAACATCAGTTTTCTTTTTTTAACACAAAACAAAATCAATACAAGGACTGCAAGAAGAGAACTGAAAAATGTTGTAGAAAATCTTTTGCAATAAAAATGTTGCAATTCAAGTAATGCAGTACTCATTTCATTATCAACTGTGAATAGTTGCAAATGCTGATTAAATTATTCACTCTAAACTTCAAGCTTAGCAATACATCCGACAATTTGTAAAATAAAATTCCTTCCTGACAAAACTCAAAAGAAATATTTAATTATAGATTAATACTTTTGAATTAGACAATAAAAAAAATACTAGATGGTTAATTTTTTTTATTGCATTAAATGAAATTTTTGTATTTTTTTTTTTTATCTACTATTTTTTTGTAGTTCCTAACTGTATGTGCTGTAATTCTTTTTTTCAATGTATTACAAACAATCCTTAAAAGGAGAATATTCTACAAACTGTAAAGTTTCCTTACCCCCACCACCATCAAAAAAAAAAAAAAAAAAAACACTTTGCTCATATAATTAAAACAGATTTTTTAAAACTATTTCTGATTAAAACTCTTGTTTTTACCAAGACTACTGACAGCCGGTGATAGCGGAAAAATGCAACTATCTCAGCTAGCAAGCCGGTCAAAAAAGCTCAACAGATACAATTTACACTTTAAGAAAATCTGTTAAATTTCATTCAAATCCAATTCTTAGCACAAGCTATTGTGTTTCATGGTTACTTATAAATATTTTTTGTTTAAACAACAAATAAAGATGCCTGAATACACACATGGGTGAGGAGGGACACTGATGTGCTGGTAAAAACAGAAGTCAGTAATTAGTGGTCTTCAGTTTTATTTATCTTCACCTGCCCCATCTGTCTTTTCTTCATCTGTGATGAAATTGCCTAACATTCACTTCCATTTAGGTAATTCAACATTACATAGCAGCCCAGTCAATTGAAAACAAGATTTTATCTACAGGTTATGCTATGCATCTAATGGAAAATGGCAGGTATCATTTTTTGAGATCTTTTTTTTTTTTTTTTAGCCATATCCCTGCAGAATGCATTCTCTACAGATTGCTTTTATTATCTGTGAATTGCTATACATTCTTAGGAAAGATAATGGAGTGGTTTCTCCATTGCTTTATAGTCTTTCTCTTAGATTGGTTGCCACCTAATGTTAGAAAATCAATCAACCCTAAGTAACATAGCTGGGGGGGGGTGGAATTTGAGACAGGTTCATGCTTTGCCAAAAGTATTTGTCTGAAAATGAACACAAAATACTAGCCTGGAATTTGAACTCTGCTCTCCAATTCCACATTCAGTGCTGATATCCATTACACTACCCACACATTTTCATGATTGAGTGGATCTCAAAAGAAACCATCACCACAGATCTTTGTTGTCAACAACTCAAGCACATCATCAGTGTGACATGCACCAGTGGTCACGGTCGCATCGCAAGCACCAATATGTGACGTCCACTGGTTGTGACATTAATATATGACACTGTACCGTCGGCCCATGGTCAACTCCCAGTTGCAGCACGAATCTGTAAGGTTTCTTCCACCAGCATTTGGGGTTGACTCATCGCTGCCACCAGCCTGTGTCCCAGTCGATCTGGTCGTTCCTGGTTCAATACCAACATTGTCGTTCTCAGCTCGCCTCCAACACTTGGTCACCGATGTGACTGCTTTGATCTCAAGTCTAACCTACCGACATTGTGACTGATCTTAGGTAGATCAAATCAATCGGGCATCAGGCCGTAGTGTAAGCTGAATCTGGGGTAAAGGTGACATTGCACAAGCATAAGTAAAAGAAAAATAAAACAAACTCACAAGGTTCAAATATGTTGAAAAATAACAATTAACGTTATCTGTTGAATACAGGAGTGTGTTTCTCTCCCGGCCCGTTTCTATGGATTCGTGACACTTTTTGCGTTTCTTAAGCGAATTATGGTATCTTAAATCGTTTGTCAATAAAAACTTGCTTTTGGTAGGAAGACTAAGTCGAAAAGGATGTGGAAATCTTTCGGTCAGCTTCTGCAAGGCTGGTCTCCAACTGCAACACCGAACTCTCTTGAAACTGTTGAAAACTCTCTGGCTGCTTCAAGACTGTCGTTTATATGGACACCGACCAACTCCGGTGTGGGGGGCCTGTCGTTGTTTGGGTTCTTTGACAATTCTTAATTCCAAACAAGAATTCTCTTTGTTCTTAGGCCAGGAAAATTAGTTACTTCACATTTTTGGAAAATTAATCACTTTCCACTTCGGGGTTCCTCCCTCGTCTGTGAGGGAAGGTCAGGGGAGAGTTATCCTCCTAGACTCTTCCTATCTCACATTGGTATCTCATACCAATCCCCTCAATGGGTGTTAACAACTTCTCCATCTTTCTCATACATTCACCTCCGCCTATTACCCATGCTACTTCTTAGCCAATGATCTCTCTGCAGTGTGGGTGTGGCTAGACTGGCCCTCATGTTTACAAAATCCTCTTTCTTTTCTTTTTCCATTGGCCAAAACATTTACAATTCCCAGATTGCCATTCAATTCCTTATCACATTCCAAATCCACTTTAGCCAACTTTTAACTGGGTGGTCATGTTTACCTGATAATTAAATTCTTTATTTTTCTCATGTCTTAAAATTCTCTTATTACCAGATGCCTATTTTTGATGACACTGCGTCCAACATCAACAGTTTGAAAAAGGTAATAAGACTTTCATCCGTGATTTCCTTTCTCATGCCAAGATTGGTACATACACCAGATGGCTTACCTCGCTGGAATCAGGAATTAAAGTTAAATGATATCCTTGAAAGATAATTAATAGCTATTCTCTAGCGTGGTCTCAAGCTGAAATTTTTTCATGGCCGCATACGTCGACCGACTTTGTTTATCTTTCAGAATTCTGTTTCGTTTGACACATCACTCCCTTATGACATTAATTAATTTGACAGAACCACAGTCTCGCTCCTTACTGATTTTCTGTCTTTTGTGAAAAGTATCTTCCTTTTGTAAATAAAATAAATTCTTTTTTTTTTAATGTCGCTCAGTCTATCTTTCGGTATAGCTCTTTCTCACCTTAAGTATTTCCCATTTTTAATTTCTATGGTTAATTAGTTAGCCAATTACCATAGCTAAATAGTGTCACATCAGTGCATTATGCCAGAAATGTGCAAATTTTGATTACCAAAATGACAATGCCAAGACTCACTGAGCAAAACAAATCCAAGAGAAAATAAGTCATTTGGCTGGGAGGTTTTATTTTAACCCCCTTATCAGATCTAATATCATCTTTGGATTTAGTGCTAGGATATTCAGAAACAAGGAAAAACTTCATTTTCTCACCTTTTTCATAAAAAGGAATCTCAGAATTTTATTAACAAGAACTGGATAAATTGTCTTTGTAGAGAAAGACAATGCAGTGGTTTGCCATTGAATTCCAAACTGTGGAGAAAGCGAAGTTTTACTTCTCTTAGAAACTAGTTGCCACCCACAGACTACCCTGAAATCTGAAATCAGCTCTGTGATTCCACTGCTACAATATCCACATATCTTTTTATGAGTTAGTTGATCCCAAAGAAACCATCACTGCAGACGTCTGTTGTGTTGCATGTGAATAAGTGCATTATGTGAATAAGTGCATTATGCCAGAGATGTGCAACTGATTACCAGAATGATAATGCCAAGATTGGCTGAACAAAAACTGAGGAGAAAATAAATCATAGGTTTTATTTCATCCTCCTTATCAGACTAAATAGCATCTTTTGATTATCATTTGTTCTGATAAGTTTTTTTTTTTTTTTAATGAAAATTGCCTATATTCAAAAGGGATCTAATATTAATTAGTAGATTTGGTACCAATAATTCTTCTATTCCTTATTTCAAGGTTAAAAGTGGATTGAGCAGAATGGAAAAAGAAAAAAATTATCTAATGAAAATGCTAATCTTTGATTTTAATTTAGATAATCATCATCATTCTCTGCTTGTTTGAATTAAATTGTAATAAGAAACTAATGTCCTGGCAGAATAAACAAGAATCAGATGTTCAAACATTTTTTTTTATTGGCAAAAAGACATGATAATTGGTTTCTGTCATGGTTGATAAAGGGTACAACAACTATATAGTTTTGTTAGTGCTTGGTCAGTAAATTATGGGGGGGACTGGTTGCTAAAATACTCACTCTTCAAACATTGCATTGTGTCATTAACAAAATATTTTATATCTGGTGACAGGGCAGGGAGAATTGGTTCCATGCCTTTCCCAAGAATCTTAATCTATATTCTCTTTGCACAAAGTTAGGTCCCATAGCTTTTACCAAAAATAATGCCATCCTAAGGATAACAGAACATTAGTTTCAGTTGACAAGTTTGTTTTTTTTTTTTTGTTTTTTTATAAAAATTTAAATTAAAACTCCATTTATACTTAAATAATTTCTTAAAATGAAAAATATATATTTTAACTTCTTACATATAAAGGTGTGCTTTTAATAACTGGAACATTCACATGCAGACAAACTTTTTAAACTGGTGAATAAAACTAATGAAAAATGAAGGTTGAAGGATTAAAATTTTTATATATACAGTCTTTCCTCACTTAATGACCAGGTTCCATTCCAATGACCACATTGATAAACAAATTGGTTGATAATGGTTATACTGATACTAATATATTTTCATATCAAGGATATCCAACACCTTCGATAACGTGGCACCACCACTGCCATTCCTACAACTCTAATAACAAATAAAGATTTAAAAGGAAACAAAAACTCATTAACTTTGTTTTAATTTGCATAATCATCTTTACATTTTGTTCAAAACAGGAAAATACAATGAACAAAAGGAAACTCCAACTTGATAACTTTGCATAATCTTTACATACTAATATGGTTCAAAAAGGAATCTCAGAATACAGTAAGCAAAAATTATGTACAAAAATAAACTCGTACTGTACTATAATATTACTAACAATCCAGTCACTAAATCGTTCAAAGCTTGTTAGTGGTGCGGTGTCATCAAAATCCTCATCAGTCATATCATCAAGGTAGTCAGGATCAGCTGAGGGCCCGAGTAAGGGTAATGAGAGAGAGAGAGAGATGTTGGATTAACCAGTAAGGATAGGTGTTGGAGTCATGGGTGGAGCTTTCAAGAAGGATTTCAATATTGTTTGGTTCATTATATTCTTTGTTTACTTCATAAATTTGCCAATAACATTGGAAAAGTTCACTTGATTGCCTTTCTGCATTGGTGAATCCCTCAATATTCAGATCCACAGCCTCAAGTTCTAAGAATGCAGAATTAATCTTTAAAGACATTGCCAATCCTTTTACAGTGAACTTCTTTTGCACTTCTTCCGGTCTTTCTTCTTCCAAGCGCTGATGTGCTTCCAACTCTATTAAATCTTCATTACTTAGCTCTTCTGCATATTCTACTAATTCTTCAATGCCATTCACATCCACTTCTAAATTCATCGCATTAGCAAGTTGCACAACCATTCTATTTATATCTCCTACATGTTCATCTTCATCAAAGCCTTCAAATTGGTTATGGAAACGTTTCAGAAATTTTTTTCATATGCCTTGCATACACTTTTCAGTCACTTATATCCAAGCTAATGAAATGTTCTTCATGCACTGCAGGATATTGCAATTTGTCCAGAAATCATGAAGGGTCACTTCAACACTTCCTATTTCCTCAATAGCTTTGGAAAATGTTTTCTGTAAACAGTACACTTTGAACGTACCTACAGCCCCCTTGATCCATAGGCTGTAAGATAGTAGTCATGTTCTTGAGCAAATACATTACCTTAATTTCCAGGTGTAAATCATCAAGATGCTAGGGATGGCCTGGGGCATTGTCGAGCAGCACAACAATAACTTTAAATGGGATGCCTTTTTCCAAACAATTTCCGACTGAGGGTATCAAGCAGTTGATAAACGAATCTTCAACAAGGCTTTGTTGTTAACAATAATACACAGGCAGCATGTGCTTACTAACATTTTTCAGTGCCCATGGATTTTCGAATGTTAAATGAGGAATGGCTTCAATTTGAATCCAGGTATGGTTTTTGCTTCCTTATGGATGTAAGATCTCTCTGGAATCTTTTTCCCAAAAAGTCCGGTTTCATCCACATTAAATATTTGTTCTGGGTGATAGTTGCCGTCTTCAATGATCTTGTCGAAATCTTTGACAAACTTCTCGGCTCCTTCCACATTAGTGCTTGCTGACACCACCAACAGAGCATGATTATATAGATTAATTCAACGATGAAAGCATCTGCAGGACTTGCCATAAAGGTGTCAGTTGATTTTTCTCTTCACTTTGTCAACGTTGCAAAAATACTGCATGCCTTTCCATGGATGATCAAAAGGCATTCTTTTTTGAATCTGATCATCAAACCAGATTGCCAGTAACTTTTCAGTCTTGTGAATGAGGCCTTTCTGCTGTCTTGTGATAATTGCATTGAAGCCTGTTGATGCTTTTTTTTTTTTTTGTTACTATCACTTCACTTACTTCACTATCCTTCAAAATAGTAGATGGTAGAATGAGCCATTTTCACAGCATGTGCAATATCCTTTACTGTCTTACCTCCTTCATAGTCATTAATGATCTTCATTTTTGTCTCAAGATCAATAGCCTTCCATTGCTTCTTGGCACTGCCTGCAAGTGAAGACATGTTCTTTCTCTTTGGAGGCATCCTATATTATAGAGTACAAGATTTAATGGAAAAACGAGAAAAAAAAACTGTAGATAGTGATACTAGCATAGTGCACTGGTTGACAACTGGAGAGAGAGTGAGTGAGAAAAAAGACCAAAATACTTTTTTGGTTATTTTTTTAAATTTTAGTTAAATATTTTTTTTTTCTGAATCAGCGAAATTCCTAAAAATTGATGTCAGCCACTTTTTAAGATTTTGTAAACAGAAGTCAAATTATCCATTTAAAAATCTTGCAAAAAATCATATCTTTTTCAAGATTTATTTGAAGAAAATTAGAAAATTTAAGGTTTATTTAATATATTTTGAAACAAACATTACCTATTTTCTTCACAGAAAAAATGTAGTTTAAAATAAGAGAAAGCATGGCTTAACAATGGTGATAAGTGATAGTTTCATTATATATTGACACCTATGTGAGGGGGGAGTTAGTGTACAGAAACACAGAAGTAACAATCTTTTATAGTTTTAAGTGAACCAGCTTATTTATCTTGTAAAGTAAGAAAAACTTTCAGCAGTCTAATTTTTTTTATTTTTTTTTAGTACTTCTGCTTTCACTTCATGTTCATTGATACTTTCTAGAAAAATTAAAAATACTATAAAAAAAATTAAAATATAACTACCGAGTGATATAAAATTTCGTAAGAAAGGTATATAATAGTATAATTTTATGTACATTTATGAAATTTTAGGGTATTATTTTGATTTTTTTCCAAATTAATATCTGTCAACGCAAAAAACAAAAAAAAGGACTAAAATTTGCTATGTTATTTTAGTAGTCTCACTGATGCAAAGAGAAACTTTATTTTCCTTAAATCAAAGTTAGAATGTTCTAAAAAGGATGGAAAAATTTAATAAAATAATCAAAAAATACTTTGGTCTTTTCTCTTAATAGTAACAAACCATTTGACAATAAAATTTTGTTTTTTTATCAAGTTTAAAGCCATTTTCATCATGTTATGCTCATTTTTCAGTGATCTCATGAAGATACCTAGTACCATATCGTATATTACCAGTGACAGTTCATAGGGCAGCATGTTAAGTCCAATTATTTAACTCTAAATGTGGAAAGCATCTAAATTTAAAAACTAATTTTGCTTTCATAAACAAGCAAAAAAATTATTTTCCTGTGAATGTTTTGATTTAAAATCCTAACTTGAATCTTGAAAACAAACAATTTGTTTTATGCTTTTCTACTTATCAAATTAAATTGAAATGCACAATTGCATCCTACAAATTTCCATTCAGCACCCTTCTGCTCATCAATACAACCCAGGCAAAGCAGTTTGTAGGAGTAGTGTAAAATAGTGCCTGCAGGCCCCGGAAACCACAAGTTAAACAAAATCAATATTAAACACCTAAACATTTTAAACGGAAATTTTTTATTATACTACTAACAACTGTAAATGATAAAATTAAAAAAAAAAAAAAATTTTTGATTTCAGAGACTGTTTAAAATTATTTTAAAATATGATTGAAGTTGTTTTTCAAGAAGTTTCCTGGGCAATAGTGAATAAAGTAGGTCCAGTCTCTTACATTGCCTCACACTTCCATAATTTCTAGTTGAACAAAATACCAATGTTATATTCTCAAATTGTAGAGAAAAATCAGTCATTAAGGAAGGGTGGGGTTAAATGAGCCTAATTTTCATATTTTTCAAGTTTGATCTGAAACTAACTGCAATAAACTGTTCCAAATTATCTCAGTTTACACTTAATGCATTAGCAAACACTTTCTCTAGGTCAAAGAGGGGGATTTTTTTTGTACTATTATTTACTAATAAATATAAAAACCATCATTTAGACCCATTTTGCCCCACAATCATTTTAACACCCTGACAAAAACTTATTTTAAAAGTAACTGAACATTTTTATCAACACTTTAATAAATATAAAATTTTTAAAAAATAAAGTAAATAAATCTCTGAATTTAAACAGAAGAAATAAATAACTTTCATATAAATGGTCTGAAAATTAAAAAAAAAAAAAAAAAAAAAAAAAAAAAAAACAACAAATGTCATGAGAGGCAGTACATTGCAAAGAATTCCCTCATTGCAGAAAACAGTTTTGCTCTTCATTAAACAAACATCTTTATATTTTTTTGGTGACATTACAGCTTTTTGGTGCCTTGTAAATTATCTCTCCATTTTTAGCCATTTGCATTGCACACGAGGTCATTATTGCATAGTAAGAGCCTGCTTCCTTTTGTATATTCACAATATAACATTTACATTATGTCCTATTGTCCTCATCTTTGTTGCCATATTTATCACAATGTTTCGGCCATTGTGCACTCCAGTCTTCTTCAGGTGGTTGGAATGCCAAACTGAACCCTTTTATTTCGCTTGATGGGGTAGACTGTTCTAGTTCCACGTTATCAGTTATCTCCTGTTAATTCTCTAAGTTCTCCACTGCCTTAACCAGGTATTGAACTCCCATTCTTTGGGTCCTGTCACTGGATCTAACTAATGCCTTTATCCACTGTGCCATGTGTCCTTGAGAACATCTGTGTATTATAAACCCAATGTCTTCAGCAATCTTTTTTACCAGTGCTCATATTGCAATTTTTGCTGTTATTATAGCTTTTCTCTGGCACTCCTTATTACTGGTTCCCATATTGTATTCATTTCTATGCTTGGTCGGCTTAGAAGATTTTTGTGGCCCAGCATATGTGCTGATTCCTTAATTTTACAAATTTTCCAATGATGTTCTTTGTCTATGATTTCAACCTGATCCCACAAAGGGCGGTGATCTCCCTTTTCTCTCCATATGTGGTGAGCCACGTCCGATTTTCCATTTCCCCTCATGTTACAGCTTTCTGGTGTTCTTGAAGCCTTACCTTAAGGGGGTGGCCTGTTTCCCCTTTATATTTCTTTCCACAGCTGCACAGGATGGCATACACAGATAACATGACTAAAGACTGTGTGTCTTTAGTCATAAAGAAGTCTCAGTATTGGAGATAGAGTGTAGATACAGAAATAAACAATGCATGGTGGCAGTCAGTTTCATAACTCGGTGTAATCTTCAGACCATTTATAATAGCTTAGGTACCTCTACAAAATCACTAAAAAAAGAGCATAGCTTGATGAAAAAGACGCCAACCTTGCCGAAAACAAAATTTTATCGTCTAAATGCTTATGTTATTATTAAGAGGAAAGACCAAAGTGTTTTTTTAATAATTTTTTTTTTTTTTTTAATTTTTCCTTCTTTTTAGAACAATCTAAATTTTGATTAAAAAAAACCTTGTTTCTCTTTGTATCAGCAGAACGGGTAAATAACAGACAATTTTTAGCACGTTTTTTGGGTATGACACACATTAATTTAGAAAATCTTGCAAAAATATAAATAATTGTTGATGTTAATGAAACTTTCAGGAACTATTCACAGATGATCAAAATTATTATAAATATGTTTTTTTTTATTAAAGTCATGACAGAAATATTTAAAAAAATATTTATTAACCCCCATAACTAATTTTATGAAAACACTCGAAATTCGATCGAGTCTAGTTTAATGATTACAATAGTTAAAAGCACAAGGCTTTGAGGAATGCAAATCATGTTTTTTTTTTTTTGTTGTTTTTAATTGGACCCCCCTACCTGAAAATCAGCTCTGAATTGTAACATACAAAACTCAATAAACAAAGACATTATTTAATTTCAAATGCTTTTATTTGCTTTTAGTTGTTTTTATGAAAATGGACAATATTTTCTGAAAGCAAAAAATTTTTTCGATGAAAAATGAATTTTTTAATACAATTATTTGTTATTTCTTAATTATAATAGATTTTGACATTTAATTTTTTTAAATATTATAAAATTACTTAAAAGCCACATCGGGTTTCCTAAGTCTCCTTAGGAGATAGCGTTTTTTTTTTTTTTTTTTTTTTTAGCGCATTGTAAATTGAATAATTTTGACTAATCAGAAGATCCGCAGTAATTAAAAAATGTGATTTTGTGTATGTAACGGGCTGTAATTATAAAGTACAGAAGACCAACCAGAATACAATTAAGTTGCGTTATTTGAGTTAAGGCCTTTACTTTTGTGAAACAAGTGTAGAGAAGTTAATTTGATTTTTCAATTTCAACTGAGAAGTGTACCTACAAGTATCAGTATCATCTTATGAAATTTATATGATCTTATTTTTATATTAGTTATGACATTTTTCCATAAATGAAATCTCAAAATTAATAATAAAATGAATGGAAATACAAATAACACAGTAAAATGTAATAAATGTACATAAAATTATAGTATTTTATGTACACTTCTGATAAAATTTCATAAGAAAGGTATCTATAAATTAGATACCTTTCTTATGAAATATGAAATTTAATGTCACTCTTAACAGTCTTATTTTAATTTCTTTAGAATATATTTTCCATAAAGCATCGTAAACGTAAAGGTGAAAGCTAAGTACAAAAAAAAAAATTAGAGTGCTGAAAGTTTTCCTTAAAAAATAACGAGGTAAATAATTTGTTCACTTAAATGTAAATTATTTCACTTTTCTCCTTCCGTAGAATAAATTAGCCTCACAGAATCCATCAATATGTCATTCATCACCTGTCAAGTGACGCAAAAGTTTATGACCTGCTTTGTTTTATTTTCAAATTACATCTTTTCGGCACAAAAGCTAAATTAAGCTTGGTTCAAAATATTTAAAACTAGCAGCATGGCCCGGCGTTGTCCGTGCTCGATTCAAAAATCGTACAACTCATACAGCAATCACTATCACGACTTAAAATATTTTTGCCCTTCTTTGACTTTAAAGGAGTGCCCTTTGCCGTGCTGATGTTACTACATGCCTTACTTCTTGCCTATCTCACACTGCGAATTTTTTCTAAGCTCTATACTAAACATTAAATCTGTTACGAAAAAAGAACTAAACAAAATGAACACAAAACGATCAGCTTTAAAAAAGGACTCGTAACTGGAAAAACCGAATGAAAAAAGAATGTTAACAACAAATACTTTTTCACACCCAACCCAGTTCTGCGGAATCAGAATCAACTTTGAGTTTAAGCAAGCAAATGAGCCAATTGGAGTAAAGTGCCACGCAGTTTTAAATTTTTCCCATTGTGACGAATGCAGCTATCGATTTTATTGCATGCTAGTTAACATTTGTGTCAGTCAGCTGTTGGCTCTCACACTGGCCAATAGAATCTTCCTGCCTATTCGTGGCAGCCAGCTGTAGGCTCTCACTATGGCCAGTAGAAAATGGCCGCAAACTACATGAAAACTGCCATAGAAGCATGAAAAAAATTGATTATTTCCACTATTGATATGAGTTGGGAAATGCAAAGTCTGTCTTGGCCTTCCCGTTAACGTGGAGCATGTGCATGTAAATTTTGGTGCAAATCCATCAAAAATTGCAGCCGTGCATTTGTTACACACACACATCCTGCCTTTTATAGATAGAGATAAACATTATAATTTCTGATTTTGTTAAAATAAGTTTTGAAAAAATGATAATTGATATTTAAAAGAATTTCAAAGTGAGATTTCCGGTTTTTTTATAAAATGGAAAAAAAAATGGTCAATTTTGCTGATTAAAAAAAAAACAAAAAATACCAGGATTTTTTTGCTAGGAACGATTAAAAAAAAATGGAAAAAAATAACCCCCCCAAAATAATTTGATCTTTCCTCTTAAAAATAAACATTTAGATGATAAAATTTTGTTTTCGTCAAGTTTGGTGTCTTTTTCATCATGCTGTACTCTTTTTTTTTTTTTTAGCAATCTCGTGGAGGTACCTATAATAGCTCTACATCTTTTGTAGGGTATTATAAAGACCACTGGGGGTAGAGGGTAACAAACCCTTTCCCTGTCCTTTTGTTTAGGGCTAGTGCTTTTGGTTATTTGTAAACATAACCTTTAGCTTGCTTATTTTTATTTAATTATATAATTTAACTTGTATATTCTGCTTATTTGTTTCAAATTTCTTTTTTGTTGTTGTTTTACCTCATATAAGGGTGAAAGAAAATGAAAAAAAATGTTAGTGAAGAAAGAGAAAGGATAATAAAAGAACAGGTTTCAGAAAGGCAGAAGATTATGAGTGATATTGCACTTAATTAACAGGGGAGCAAAGAGCTGCAAGAAGGTTCAACTGGTGAGAAAATAAACTATTAAAAATAACTTACATCTTCACATTTCAACTACAAAATGAGGAGACCTAGTTGCCAAATTAGTACTACAGTTAAATTCATGTGGCCATGGTACCAAGGACGAAAGATCATCAAAACAATTGCCATGAAAATATTTAAAGAAAAGACAGAGGAAGTCACTTTACGGCAATGGGAAAGTGACTGAAGGTGTGATTCCAGGTCAGAATTGATAACATTACAAAGTTTTCTTTGGATTTTGTCAAAGATTTTGAGATATATAGCAGGAGCACAAGACCATATGTAGCAGCAATATTTAATGCACGGTCAAATGGTAATTTTATAAATGCGCAATATGGATGCAGTGAGAAAAACTGTCTGGTACGAGATATCTGGGGGGACTAAATTTTAGTATTTGCAATAAACTTTATTATTAAAATTAGTTAAATTTAGTCTTTTTGGTAAAAAGGAAACCATTTTTATATTTTCATTTTAAATGTGCTCTGATTTTTTGTTTACAGTCACAAATATAACTCTAAAAACTGAGAAGGGCTAGTTTGCACCTTCCCAAACATCTCTTCATCATCCAGTGGGATGCACACACAAAAGTACTAACACAGGGTCTGAAGACTGCTTGAGGCATGAAACAATTAGTCACTATAGCTTCGATTCCTATGTACATCGTCTCTTTCATATATATATATATATATATATCTCATATATATATATATATATACACACACACACAACAAAACAAATCAACTTATAACCAAAAAAACGTCTGTGGTTTCTTTTATAAAATATACATTTTTCTCTCATTGGAACAACTGTATATATATATATATATATATATATATATATATATATATATATATATATATATATATAGTGAATTTAAATTAATCACACATTTTTATCACTTTAAATGTTATTTTTAGTGGATACTCGTATTTGAGTAGATGTTCCATTTATTTATTAAACAGCATATTTATTTTCATCTCCCAGCATGTATGATTGTGAGGGATATTAAATTAAACCCCCCCTAAACTCTACCATGTCTCTCTAACCACCCCTTATTACACACTGTTAAATTACAAAAACTTACACTACCCATCAATTTTCATTTCATTTTTCGTTTCATTTTTTTTGGAAGTGCAACTGATGATCTGGCATCCTTTAAAAGGGCTCTGCTGAAATAAATTATTATAATGGAACCTTAAAGTGGTCTGTTTTTCTTTAAAATATATATATCCAGATTTAAAAGAAAAAAAATAATTTAATTTTTATGTTTATAAAAGAAGAGAAATAAATAAAGAAATACAAGGAAAACAAAATTAAATTGCTTTAAACTGAATAATTCAATATATTTCTCCTGTAGTCAGAAGAACATGTAATTCTGAGAACACTTCAGCTTTTCCTGAACAGTTTTAAAGTTGAAGCTATTTATATTGATTAGATACTAGGGAATTCACAATATAAAAAAAAAAAAGGTACTTGCTTAAATAATAAAGAATTTATTTTAAATCAAGTTAATCCAATATTAAATTTATTAAATTATTATTATTATCATTTTTACCAACCAAGATAAGCTATTAAATAAAATGTACTATAGTTAACACTCAACTCAAAATTCCTTCAAAACAAAAAGATTGAAAAATAGGTTCAGTTTAAGAAATTGGAGTTTAAGACGATCAAGTTTTACTGATAATAGAAAAAAAAAAAAAAAAAAAAAAAAAAGTAAAATAAAACAGAAGAAAGGAGTTTGAAAGCAAATATTTTTACAATTGGTTCACTGTGAATAAAAATACTAAATGTAAAACATCTAATCAAATCCCAGCTTAAATAACAGACGTTTCAGATTCTCTCTCTTACTCACATCTCTGGTTTCTTTTCCAAAAGAAACTTTAAACTTAAGTGCCATACAAAAGGTTTTCTTTCTAAAATAGTAAAAACAAAGTTCTTTGTATAGATTAAGACAACACTGTTGACATTGTTGCTAAGGCCTAATTTCTCAGTCTTGATGACACTTTTCTAAATAACAAATTGGATATTTTAGATCAGCCAACAATAAGTAAATATACAAAAAAACTATTGGAAAATGCACATGATAATCATGTTGCCAACACAAAATCTACCAGAGCTTTCTTTTCTAATACTATTTTTGTTGCTTTCTTCATATATCCATCTAAATTTTTAAGATGAGAATTATCATTATACAAATATTTATTCAATCTATCCCCATGGATTAAATAAAAGATTCAGATTGACACTGATAATGTTAACAGACAATCATCTACAAAAAGCCAGAAAGTACAATGAAATGTTTTGACAACAACAAATAAGATGAGGACATAGTTTGAACAAATCAGTACACATTCCCCACCACACACCCAGGCTTTAAAATAGGAATGGACGTTCATCCCTTGTTCCCTGCTTAGGATTGTGTTTCCGATTCCTTCTAAAGTCTACTTCAACTCTATAATCCCAATTTTTCCGCCTGAACACTGAAATCTTATTCGTTAATTAAATCTTGACCTCTTCAAGTCTACAATTAACTGTCTATCTTTCTTGTTATATTACTCTTTCTTACGCTAATACAAATCCACACAGAAACACACTACCTTGAGTGGCTCTTGGGCCTTGTATTGGGTGACCATTAGGAAAAAGTATGACAATAATAAAAATCTTATTTGAAATGTAGAATTTATTTTTAAAGAAAAATTTTTTTCCAGTTTACTAGTGCTTAAGTTAATCAGTATATATTTAGAGTATTCTAGATTTTAGATGTTAAATTGAATATAAGTTTCTTAGAGATTTTCAAGTAACTGAGTTTGTATTATTATACCTACTAGTCAGGAACAAAAACCAAGTTCCTTCTTTTGTAATCTAAATTTAAGTTACAAGTGCATGAGAATAGTTGAGATTTCATCTTTATTGTGGTTTTCTTCTATCAGACCTTTTTTCTTTTTTTACTGCTTTCATATTCAAACACCTTACTGAAAAATGGGGGGGAAAAAAAAAAAAAAAAAAAGAAGAAAAATAATTAATTTAGATCAAACTTTCATCTCTATATGCTATATCCATGCAGAACATGGTTCTCCATAGATTTCTTGCTACATTTTTCTGCTTGATATGCCCTTGTTAGTGTTGACATTTTTTTCATACAGATATGGAATTCAGGTGTTTATTTCAATCAGTAATAGAATTTTCATGAAATATATAGCTACAAACTAAAAATAAATTTCAGATCTTCAAAGATGGTTAGAATTTTTAATTTATCAGTTAATTATTTAGTAATGTTACCACTTTTTTTCAGTCATTGCTTTTTATCAAGATTTGAAAAATATCACATATTGGAGGTATTTTTACTTTTGAATGAATTATATTCACTATTACTTTATAAATTAGTTTTAACCAGTCTTTTTGAATAGAAGCAATAATAAGAGGGAATAAAACTAGAAAGATTTGTTAGAAATTTTATTAATAGCTTATTAGTTTTATCTAAAAAATCCCTATTCATTGGACTAGTATTCATCTTAATTTCAGTTGCTTTTTATTGCAACTCTCAGTCATTACTTATCAGTATTGATTGCAAATAAATTACCCTTTCCAATCAGTGCTGGGGTGTCTAAAAGTTGATTAAATAAAAAAATAAAACTGAAATTAAGGATAAAAAAAAAAATAGTAAGAAGTTAATTGATAGAAATTCAGAAAGTATATATTACTACTATGAAGATTTAATATCTGAAAATAACTTAATTTCAAAGGGAGCATGAAAAATAATTTATAAACAAAATACAACATTTGACTCATTGACAAATAACAACTGTAAGGAAAGAATAATTCTATTTCTATAGGATCACAATATATAAATATCACTAATTCATATTTTTCTACTAAAGTTTGATCACCTACAAATTTCCACATAAATATAAAAAATATTTCAATTCACAATTATTTCTAATGATCAGGATTTATGGTTAATAGGAAGGGCATCAACCACGTGGCCAAGATAGTTGCACATTCCTCCAGTTGTTTTGAGCACCAGTAAAAGATACAACTGCAGATTTTCAAAACTCTAATTTTCCTACCTTCAATTGCCCTCTTTGGATGACCTTGTATCATACAATCCTAAAATATAACTTAAACAAAAAGAATACAAGTTGTAAGCAGAATTTACAAGACTTCTTTAATGGATAAGTATAGAATTTGAATAAATTTATCTTTTATGACCAAGTCTGTCAAAATGGAATTTCGGAGATGTAAAACAGAACTTAAAAATGTAGAAATAAAAAGTTGGATTAAATTCCCATCAGAAAAACATATAAAGCTTGTATTTCTATAGAAAGGAAGCAAAAGTGTAAATGAATTTCTACAGTTTCCAAATTAAGCTCAATGTAACATTAGTCATGGAATGTACCCAAAGAAGAGCAATCAAGGTTATTTTTGTAGTACTTCTAAAACCTAGGTCAACAGCAAAATGGGCATTCTGAGGGTCAGGATGTTTACCTGCAAGGAAGAGTAATTTGAGCAGACTTGCTCCACACAACTCCTACACTGAATACAAGCAGTCTCAGCATAACCATCATCACAGAGGAATTTGCATCTTTTAATGATAACAGAATCGGTTCCTGGCTATTCTTTTCTGTATTTCATTCCACATAGTAAAACCTATAAAACATTACAGAAACATTATCAGAAAATATTTGTGAAGATATTTATATATTGTGATCCTATAGAAATAGAATTATTCTTTCCTTACAGTTGTTATTTGTCAATGAGTCAAATGTTGTATTTTGTTTATAAATTATTTTTCATGCTCCCTTTGAAATTAAGTTATTTTCAGATATTAAATCTTCATTATTTTTATATGAATGAGAAAATAATCACATATTACAATTCAATTTCTTTTAAGTGTCTATATCAAATGAAAAATAAATGTCAACTAAAAAGCCTGTTAGATGAGTTACATTTGCTTGGTTCTTGAGGTAAACAAAAAGAGGACAGATGCTTCTTGTATAAATGTCAAGAACATATAGTTGGTCTGAATATGTGGTAACTACATACTACAGAAGAGCAAACAATAAGAAGTGACATGCAGCAGCCAAATTCATTTTTTTCTTTTAGCAACAAGAGAATCTGAGGGGTGGGAGAGAAGAAACCCTCCACCCCAAGAGGGGAGAGAAGAACACCCCCCACCCCAAGAGCAGAGAGAAGAACACCCCCCACCCCAAGAGCAGAGAGAAGAACACCCCCTACCCCAGAGGGGACCCCATGGATTGGAAACTAAAGGGGGAGTGGGAGAGAAGAAAACCCAATGTAGAGAATATAATCTAAAGAAGGTGGGGAAGAAGAAAAAGCCTAAATACTAAGAATTTGACTTTTATACTTTGGATTTAGTTTTCTTTAAGTTTAAAAAATATTAACATTTTAAAATAGTAATTGCAATTTACATTAGGTTAAGTTTTAAAATACAGTTTGTTATGACCGTCCTGGGTATGACGGCAAACTACATCCAACAGCAAGGCCTCTGATCAGGAGGTTTTGAACCACCTCTTAATTGGTGATGTTCCCAAGTCCACCCTGACCCGGGGTGGCAGCACATGTTAGGGTCCCAGCTATGGGCAAATAGCTGACACCCAAGCTGGGGTTAAAACACTATGAAAGTGTAAAAAAAAAAAAAAATAGGTTTTAATACATACCAGAAATATTTTGTAAAAAAAAAAAAAAATTACCAACTATAGTTTATTTTGAAAGAAAATATTACCAGCAATAAAAAATTTGTCATTAAATAACCCATTGAAGTTGATATGCCATAAAACAAACCAAACCAACAGTTTGTTATGATCTAACAATTTTTCTTTCATAGTCATTTAAATGACATTTCAGCTCAATGTCAAGTCACTTCCTAATTACAGAATTTATATTATATTTGCAAATGTTAACCATAAATTTTATCATTGGAGAAAAATGTAAAGAGATGAAGGATTCTCCTCTGCTTATTCCTCTTATTTACTTAAGAAAATTCAGATTAATGACTACAGAATTAGCAATAAAAAGAAAACCTCGTCTTACATTTTTGCCATTGGGGGGGGGGGATCTATACTTGAAAAATACTCAGAAACTAGTGTCCCAACTGCCCTTAAATTCTTTATTCTAAGAATATTTTAATGTTATTGCATTAACAAAATATTGTACTAGGATGTGCTGTTTTTGCAGGGTTAAAAACATACATGCAGTAATTAGATCATTAGAATTTTTTAGTAGTACACAAACTACACCTTACTGCAAAGCAAGTATATGGCTATAAAAATAAAACTTTCAACATATCATTTTAAGTAATGATAATAGAAAGATTGCAGCTCACATGAAAAATTGCATTAAAGATTTATAGAAATAGACGTGATGAGATACAAGTGATTCCTCAAGAAACATGGTATTTAAATCAAGTAAATAGTAACATGTACAAGAATATAAAATTTCCTTTGGCTTGAAGATTTAATTAAAAATTGGAAAAGTTTCATATTTCTTACATTTGTGGCACAAATCTATGAGATTTTAACTGCCAAATGTCACTGACATTTTAGCAATACTAAGTTGGTGACACAGCTTCCAACCTTTGCTTAACAGAAGAAAAATAGATAACAAACCAAACTAAGTTGTACTCAAGGAATCATTTTGAAGGTGTGGGTGGACCCACAGTTAACAGTAACAAAAATGGAATAAGCCAGCAGAGTTCAAATTCTGAATTTGCACTAATACCCTTGGGAAAAGGATGAATGCATCCCTTCTCCTCCCAATTATAAGTTAGGTAGCAAGGCAGACATGGTTCTCTAGCCTTGGTTGGCAACCAGTCTCGAAGAAATATGTAAACAATATTAACAGAAAGCTACTATCCTGTCAAAAAAAAAAAAAAAAAAAAAAAATTATGGTAGTGTACAGTTTATGTATATTAAAGAAAAAGAGTCATAGAGAGCCACTATCATTGAATTCTTGAAGGGAAATTGCATTTCTAAAAATAAAAAAAAAATTATCATTTGATAATCTCTGAAATTTATTTTAGTACAATGATGCTGCATGTAAGCATTTTATTTTTTTGCGGGGTGGGGAGATTCTCAACACTGAGGACTGAAAAAAATTCTTGTCTTGACCCACTTATCAAAATCTGTATTGTTATGACCAAACATCAAAATACAAACTGCAAAATGTACTGGGCTGAGAACTTTTCAGCACCCCTTGACAAGCATGATGCTATGAAAAGTGGTTGGGTGGGGCGTCCTATTAAACATTTTATAATTCATAATCAGTTGTAAATGGTTAGCGAAAATGTAAGACATGGCATGTTTACTGAACCAAAACAAAATGTCTTATACAAACAGTCCCCATTGAAAAGGAAAAAAAAAATGGCTGGATTATTTACAAACAATTTAAATTTAATTTAGAATCGGAATGTAATATCTGTGCAAGTGTACACAGTTACATATTTTTATATTCATAAACATCAAAATTACATTCTGATATTTAGTCATTAAACTACCGATTTTAAGGAATTGAGTTTTCAGTATCCCTTCCCGTGTGTGTGTGTGTGTGTGTGTGTGTATATATATATATAAATAAAATAGAGAATCCTTAAAAATCCATTTGGTTATAATTTATTGTTATTTGTTATTTTAACAGCCATCTCTTCAGACCAGCATTTTTGTTAAATGGAGTTCAATTTATCCAGACAGACACAAAAAAAAAATTCAATATAAGGCTTTGAGGGAGGGGATATATATATATATATATATATATATATATATATATATATATATATATATATATATATATTTATTCTAAGTGAACATAGAAGTCAACACTTAGAGGTGACAGTGTTTCATGCTAGATGCAATCGTCAGGCCACAAGTCTATATATATGCAATATATGTGGCTGAATCTTTCAAACTCACATTCTTGTTTGTTTTAACCGCAAGCCTTTGTTAGTTTTTACCAGTAATCATGAGGAGTTTTAATAAAATTTTAATCAATATTTTGTTACAACTTTAAACTGAATGACAATGATCAACATAACATACCTTAAAACTATATATTTAACACACAATAAAATAAATAAAAGGGTCAAACACTATTATATCATGGTTATAATTTATTACATTGGAATTGTAATCACAATCCAATTCATCAGACCTACAAATTCAAAAAGAAAACGGAAAATATATATCTGGGTTTCAAAAAAAAAAAAAAAAAAAAAAAAAAAACATCAGTGAAAGTGTATATGTGGGAGTGAGAAACAAGGGTGAGAGGGAAATGTATGAAAGTTCTGAAAGAAGAACAGGAAAGGGCCTAAGGTAGGTACCTCCACGAGATCGCTAAAAAAAGAGCATAGCATGATGAAAAAGACGCCAAACTTGACGAAAACAAAATTTTATCGTCTAAATGTTTGTTATTATTAAGAGGAAAGGTCAAAGTATTTTTGGGATATTTTTTTTCCATTTTTTAATCGTTCGTAGCACGTCCGAAATTTTCATTAAAAATCTAGTTTTTTTTTGAGTCAGCAAAATTTACCATTTTTTCCATTTTAAAAAAACTGGAAATCTGACTTTGAAATTTTTTTAAATATCAATTATCATTTTTTTTCAAAACTTATTTTAAGAAAATCAGAAATTATAATGTTTATTTAAAATATTTTGAACCAAACTTAACTTAGCTTTTTGTGCCAAAAAGATGTAATTTGAAAATAAAACAAAGCAGGTCATAAACTTTCGTGTCTCTTGACATGTGATGAATGATATATTTACGAATTCCATGAGGCTAATTTGTTCTACGGAAGGAGAAAAGTGAAATAATTTACATTTACGTGAACAAATTATTTACCCCGTTATTTTTAACGAAAACTTTCAGCGGTCTAATTTTTTTTTTTTTTTGTACTTAGCTTTCACCTTTACGTTTATGATGCTTTATGGGAAATATATTCTAAAGAAATTAAAATAAAACTTAAGAGTGACATTAAAATAAAACTTAAGAGTGACATTAAATTTCATATTTCTTAAGAAAGGTATCTAATTAATTTATAGGTACCTTTCTTATGAAATTTTATCAGAATTGTACATAAAATACTATAATTTTATGTACATTTATTACATTCTATTGTTATTTGTATTCATTTTATTATTAATTTTGATATTTCATTTATGGAAAAATGTCGTAACTGAGATTAATATAAAAATAAGATCATATAAATTTCATAAGATGATACTGATACTTGTAGGTACCCTTCTCAGTTGAAATTGAAAAATCAAATTAACTTCTCCACACGTGTTTCGCAAAAGTAAAGGCCTTAACAGCAGAGAACAATGCTTAACTCAAATAACGCAACTTAATTATATTCTGGTTGGTCTTTTATAATTACAGCTCGATTATAAGCACAAAATTACATTTCTTAATTACTGGGGATCTTCTGATTAGTCAAAATGATACAATTTACAACGTGCTAAAAAAAGATCTATCTCATAAGGACACTTATGAAAGCTGATGCGGCTTTTAACTAATTTTATAATATTTTAACAACTTAAATGTAAAATCTATTATAATTAATGAAATAACAAATAATTGTATTAAAATTCATTTTTCATCGAAAAATTTTTTTGCTTTCAGAAAATATTGTCCATATTCATAAAAACAACTAAAAGCAAATAAAAGCATTTGAAATTAAATAATATCTTTGTTTTATTGAGTTTTGTATGTTACAATTCAGAGCTGATTTTCAGGTACTGCGTATCCAATTAAAAAAAAAAAAAAAAAAACATGATTTGCATTCCTCAAAGCCCTGTGCTTTTTAATTATTGTAATCACTAAAACCGATCGATCAATTTCTAGTGTTTTCCTAAAATTAGTTATGGGGGGGGAATAAATATTTTTTTAAATATTTCTACCATGACTTTCATAAAAAAAAACATATTTATAATAATTTCGATCATCTGTGAATAGTTCCTGAAAGTTTCATTAACATCCGATAATTATTTCTATTTTTGCACGATTTTTTCAAATTAATGTGTGTCATACCAAAAAAACGTGCTAAAAATTGTCTATGTTATTTACTAGTTCCGCTGATACAAATAGAAAAAAAGGTTTTTTTTAATCAAAATTTAGAATGTTCTAAAAAGAAGGAAATTTTTTTAAAAATAATTAAAAAGAAACAAACTTTGGTCTTTCCTCTTAATAACATAAGCATTTAGACAATAAAATTTAGTTTTCGGCAAGGTTGGCGTCTTTTTCATCAAGCTATGCTCTTTTTTTAGCGATTTCATGGAGGTACCTAGCCTAAGGCGAGGGTGAGAAATAAAGAGAGAAGTTAAATAACAGTTTTAAGGATTGTGATACAGATAAATGAGTTATCAGTTACATAAATCGACTACCAATTCATTGACCTAAAAAAAAAAAAAAAAAAAAAAACACCAGAAAAATATGGATACATTTCTGGTGACATTAGACACAATAAATGAGGAAATTCATTATATATCTTACTTATTATAAAACGCAGGTTGTGTGTGTGTGTGTGTGTGTGTCTGTAACGTTTATATGTTGGATCGAATTTCCTAGCCGATTTCAACAAAACTTCACAGGACTACATAAAATTATCTTTTGGTGGTTCTAACGGCGTCGAAAATGGGAAAAACACAGTTGTTTTTTAGGAAAATCAATTTGAAAACATGATTAAGACACATCGTGAGAATGAAAGGGGGACAACTCACCCACGAAAATGTAAACAAAAGAGCATAGCATGATGAAAAAGAGCCGAACTTGACGAAAACAAAATTTATCGTCTAATGTTCATATTATTATTAAAGAGGAAAGATCAAAGTATTTTTGGGGTATTTTTTTTACATTTTTTAATCGTTCCTAGCAAGTCTGAAATTTTCGTTAAAAATATTTTTTTTTTGGTCAAAAAAAAAAAAAAAAAAAAAAAGGACATAATTATTTTCAATCATTTTTTTCGATTTGATAAAAAAGATTAAAATCTTACTTTGATATTCTTTTAAAAATCAATTATTTTTCAAAACTGATTTTAATAAAAACAGATATTATACTGTTTATTTAAAATATTTTGAACCAAGCTTAACTTAGCTTCTGCGCCGAAAAAAATGTAATTTGAAAATAAAACAAAAAGGTCATAACCTTTTTCGCACGCTTGACGAAAAGGCACATTCATGACGTTTAGATAACTTACGAGAGGGTAATTCTTTCTACGGATGGAAGGAAGTGAAATTATTTAAATGAACAAATTATTTACCTCGTTACTTTTAAGGAAAACTTTCAGTGCTCTAATTTTTTATTTTTATTTTTGTACTTAGCTTTCATTTTTACATTTACGATGCTTTATGGAAAATATAAAGAAATTAAAAAATAAGACTGTTAATAGTGAGATTAAATTTCATAAGAAAAAGGTATCTAATTAATTTAGGTACCTTTCTTATGAAATTTTATCAGAAGTGTACATAAAATACTATAATTTTATGTACATTTATTACATTTAATGTGTTATTTGTATTTCCATTCATTTTATTATTAATTTTGATATTTCATTTATGGAAAAATGTCATAACTGAGATTAATATAAAAATAAGATCATATAAATTAAAGTTTAGCAGTAGTTAAATTTCATAAGATGATACTGTTACTTGTAGGTACTCTTCTCAGTTGAAATTGAAAACTCAAATTAACTTCTCCATACGTGTTTTTATAAAAAAGTAAAAAAGGGCTTAACAGCGGAGAACAATGCTGAACTCAAATAATGCAACTAAATTGTATTCTAAATAATATATTTGTTTTATTGAGTTTTGTCTGTTACAATTCACAGCTGATTTTCAGGTACATTGGCCAAAAAAAAAAAAAAAAACAACATGATTTGCATTCTTCAAAGCCTTGTGCTTTTAACTATTGTAATCACTAAAACCGATGGTCTCGAATTTCTAGAGTTTTTCATAAAATTAGTTATGGGGTTGTTAATAAATATAAAAAAAATATTTCTGCCATGACTTTAATAAAAAAAAAAAACAAAACATTTATAATAATTTCGATCATCTGTGAATAGTTTCTGAAAGTTTCATTAACATCTGACAATTATTTTTATTTTTGCAAGATTTCCAAATTAATGTGTGTAAATACAAAAAAAACGCGCTAAAAATTATCTATGTTATTTACTACCCCTTGTTGCGACAAAGAGAAACAAGGTTTTTTTTAAATCAAAATTTAGAATATTCTAAAAAGATGGAAAAATTTTTAAAAATAATAAAAAAAAAAATTTAGTCTATCCTCTTCATAAAAACATAAGCATTTTGATGATAAAATTTTGTTTTCATAAACTTTAGCATCTTTTTCATCAGACTATGCTCTATGTTTTAGCGATTCCGTGGAGTGACTTAGGTTAAAAACCCAGGTTGTGTGTGTGTGTGTGTGTGTGTGTGTGTGTGTGTGTGTGTGTTGTGTTTATATATAGGATCAGATTTCTTACATTTTCAGCCGATAAAACAAACATCCACTTTTTTTTTTGGCAGGTAGTATTTCTTATTGTCTTGCACACTTTTTCTTTATTTACATTCAGAATGCTTTAAAAATTCCATTTACAAGACAATTGTTTATAATAAAATTCTATTCACCAATTGATAGACTCATAACGATTGTAAACAATGTTTTTGTTTGAGTTTGACCAATTCGTAAAAAAAAAAAAAAAAAAAAAAAAAAACTAATTAAGACATGCGTGACCGTAAACAATAATCTTTGTCAATTTTATTTTTCAGTCTTTATGATGGTCGATACTTGATCTATCTCTTACTGTTACATCCCCGGGCAACGCCAGGCTCTACTGCTAGTAGATATAGATAGAGATATATATATATATATATATATATATATAATTGTTTCAAATTTGCTACATTTATGGGAAGTCGAAAAGCACTCCGTATCAGTATTTGTGCATCTCGTTATTCGATCAAGCACTATAAAGAAAAAGGTAATTTGAAAATAGTTGCCACCACTGCTATTAACACACCACTCTTCATTAATGAATTGAGCCCTCTGGCTGCTAGCATTTGTATACATCCATATATAATATGTTAAAATTTCCATTTCTCTGCCATGTAGCAATAGCTTAGGGGTAGGATCTCTGACTGATGCCAAACCAGTCAGGTTTTAATCCCGCTTGAAGCAATTGGATGTCTAGTCACACTGATGAGCTGTGATACAGAGAAACAGGCTTGTGTGTATGTGTGTGTGTCAGTTTTCACAACACACATGTATATCACTGATCAAAATGGTAGAAGTGTCAGAGAGTGATCCAATCCAAAACACAGATACACTGATCCCAGGCAGAATTTCATATTTACTATACAAGCTAAGATTTCAAAATTGATAACAGAACAATACAGGGATGATCATCCAAAAGTAACAACTTTTGCTCAGATTATTTGTTATTCTTACTTTTCAATTCTTATTCTCAATTTATCTTCTATCAATGAATAGAGTTATATACTAAGCAAACTAGGCCATGGTAGTATGACATCTGTAAGGATTAACAAACTGATAACATTTCAACTTAGCTTACATGGCACACTATACAATCTATCAATGAATACAAGCTTCTCTAGATCTTTAAAACTATATCTGCACACAAACATTCAAATAAATTTTGAATGCTGAGAATACTGTGGACAGAACATGTGTTGAATAAGGAAGTTTTTAGGATAGGAACTACAGAGAAATTATTGCAGAAAGAGATATCAACCATTTTTGGAATATAAAAATCTAACACCTACAGGATACACCAAAGGCAGTAGAAGCAGCAAGAACCCAACATGACAAGATAGAGTAAATGGATAACAAAACAGGTGCCAATGAGCAGTCATGTAGGAAGAATTATTGCCGAGAAGAAAAATCAGGATCATCTATATCCTGAAAAGTGATGGCAGACAGATAAAAAGAGAGAGATTAAGGGAAGACAATAGAGGTGAGAAAAACAATTTCTGCTTAAAAGAGAATAAGCTACAATGAATTGAGATTAAATAAAAAGAATATAGAGGAATTAAGATTTTGCTCTCCAATTCTCTTTTTCCTGAAATGAAGAAGTGTATGTGTATAATATATATATATATATATATATATATATATATATTATAATATATGTATGGACTCTCCCACCATATTTGATGTATGAGGGTTAAGCAGCTCAGTTCTTACAAACTGACAGCCTAGACACCAGTACATATGATTTGATTATGGTAGAGAAAGCTTTATGCAGAACCAACCACACTTTTTGAAAGGACAAATACAGAGATCTGATGCACTATGTGCCACAAGGTCACCAAACGACCCTCTGCAGATTGCCCTTCTTCTAGTCCAGCTGCCATCCAAGGCTATAGAACCCAGTCTGTCCTGCTATTTGCCCATAGCTGGAAGGAGAAGAGGATTCATACATTTCCCAAGGGTATTTAGCACATAAGTGAATGTAATAGATTCAGTTGGAATTCGAACTAAAGTCTATTTCCTCAATCCTAGATACTAACCACTACTCCACCATACCTCCTCATATTTATATATATATAGAACCAAACCCTTTATTTAGTCCACTGGAATAAACTGTTCTAATTCAACTAATATCTCAGTACCAGTTATTTTCCTTTAGTAACAACTCTCCAAGTTTTTGTCCCCTTTGCTGTGGCCAGGTATTGAACTCAAAACACTTTGGGTCAAGTCACTTTTGGGATTACTCAACATGCCATGTGGGGGCATAAGTGAGTAAATTTTGGGGACTTATAAGCCTAATGTAAACATTTTTTACCAGACTTTATATTACAATTTCTGTTAAATAGTGTAAATAGTTACAATACCTCATCTCAGAAATACAGACAGATATCTACTTCAATATATAATTATCACTGAAAATACATCACATGACAAATTTTAATGGTGATCTTCAACACCTATTCTTCCTAGTATCACCCATTTTGATTTCAATTTCACATAACATTTTCTTCAACTGTTCATTAGAATAAATAGTTTTACTTTCTTTTAAAAACTGAAGCTGAAATTCTTTGATCTTAGTTCAATAAAGCTATTGGTAATATTTTGATTTTCTCTAAATTCTCTCAATACAATGATTTATTTTTAGGCAAAATCAGAAGGAAAAAACAAGTGGGAGGGAAGAAATTTAAGTAAACATTACCAATAGATACCTTTTTTTTTTTTTTAAGATTTAATAAAAAAAAACAAAAACCAGAATCTATTGAATATAACAAATACAAAAAAAAATTCTAGCAAAGCCAAACATGTCAATCTAAAAATCTGGTGATTTAAATCTCTAACTTCAGAAAAACAGGGAGAAACAGAAGGATTTCAAAACAGCCCAAATTCTTCAAACTTATAGTTATTTCCAACAGAGGTGTTATTTTAGACTAATATTAACCTATTTCAGGCCAATATTTCACTTGTAAACAAACCCCGATTCAGTGAATCCTTTATCGAAAAATTTTATCTCTGCAATAATTTAAATGAATCATGACCCAAATCCTTGAAACAGTTTTCAAAAGACATGCAGGTCGAATAGGAAATATTTTCATTTTACAGCTTTTTGTGTGGAGAAATTTTAATTTATTTACAGGAAGAATCTTGTAAAAACTTGCAGACTTGGCATAAGACCAATGTGTAACAGTTAACCAGAAGAACATCAGTTACAAACCAAGAGAATGGGATAATGAGGCCAAAGTCAGGAGAGGTGACAGGTGTGATAAATCTCTTGTTAACAGATGACACATTTTGTACAATTTCAATAGAGTAAATGAAAGACAAATCAATACTTATGATTACGATAAACACGGCTCATCTCAGCATATCATAAAATGCCTTTGAGAAAAAGTCACTGCTTATAAATGTAGTATAGTATATATTCCTCCTCTTTATACACAACTAGACAGGATTTAATACACCTTAAGTGACTTGTATACTAGTAACTGGTATTCATTAATTAATATACAGTTATGTGCAATTAATCATTTTTAATTACTATTTATATTTTTGATAATTTTATCACATTAATTCTAACTGAAAATTACTATATATACAAACGGTATAACCAGTGTTTCAAATGTTTTCCTCTTTTAATTATGGAGTTCAAACTGAGTCATAAAGAGAACTGAAGCTACAAAAAAATGCTGGAATCATAACGAAAACATTACCAAAGTTTAATTGCCTAGCCACTAGACCTCTCTCTCCCCTATCAATTACTATTTCTTTCAAGTATGTAAATCATTTCCTTACAGGAATTAGGATCATATTAAAAAAACACCTTCAATGAATTTAGCAGTTCTTAGAAATAATTTTGTAGAAAAGAAACTTATTACTTACCACTAAGGTGAAACAAAACACTAGTTCTGATGGCAAAGGGAATATTTTGGCTATCTATTAACAAACTACCAATTTCAATTTCAATATATGAGGCAAATTTTGTTGAATAGTTTAGACAAGTTTTGTCTGCTTATTTTCAACAGGATCCGTTCATATTCTGAGATGAGCTTTCTGGTGTTGGTATTAAAAGAAGAGAGTTGATACATATTGTTTTATACTGAGTACTTTTGACATTAACACAATGTCATCCTCGGAGTGTGTTTTTAAGACAAAAATGTAATGTGTGTAAAGTCCTTTTTTTTAACAATTTTAAAAAACCTTCCATCTAACTAAGATATGTTGATGATATCCTTATATTAGTCTAGAATATGGACGAAATATATCAACTCCAAAAACAATTCCAAAATAATTCTGTTCTTAAATTTACATACAAACTTAATAATAAAATTCCTTTTCTAGATATATTGATAAACACTAATAATAAATTCAATCTCCCCATAAAAAAAAAAAAACTACCAGCATAAATTTGTGCACCCTTAACTAAAAGAGTGAATGTCCAAATTATTATAAAATAGCAACTATAATAAAAAAAAATCTAAAACTGTGCCAAAACTATTTCTTCTGCAGCAAACTAAAAAACATAACTCTTATTAATTATTATTCTTTAAATTGCATAGTATTTAGAAAATCCATAGTATTGGATAAACATCTAGAGAGTTGGATTTTGAAAACCCAACAATTAAAACCATTCCTACTATAATTATTTTAAACCAGATTAAAAGCCACACTATGCTGACATTTAAGTTAGCTCTTGTGGAGAGCTAATTAGGCCTCTAGCCCAAAACTAAAGTAACATCTATTCCAGCTTAGAAAACAGCAATGACAATTTTGAAGAAATAACTTTGAATTCCTCAATTCACTCCATGGAACTTGAAAATCTCGCTTTATCTCCGATTCGAGCTGTAAGTCCAAATCTGGCCAAAAGATTGATTTGGGTCAAAATTCCAATTCAGGTTGAAAATAGAGTTCTTCAAATCACAAACTCTGTAGAACTTCAATTGAATTGAGTTCTTTGAATCACAAACTCAGATTCTTTGGTATTTTGAAGAAATAAAATTGATTTCTTCAATTCACAAAGTTTTGGAGATATTTTAAACTGAATTTAAAACAAAAAATTTTCAATTCAAAGTTTTTGTGTCATTTTAAACTCAATATAAATTAAAAACCAAAAACTCACTAAAATTTTTTCAGTTATTTTAAAATTTGAATTTGTAAATGTTCCCAGCTTATCCATACAGAGATCCCAATGATGGCTGTTCAAGCACCAGATGAAGGGCAGATTTTCAATCCCAGGATCATCCAGATTCCAAAAAGCTATAATAAAGTCTTTGTAGAGTAAATGTGGTCCCAGTAAGTGAGGTTTCAGACACATGGATAGACAGATTTTGCTGTTTATTTATTTAGATTAAAAATTTAAAATAGAAATGATGAAATACCATATATAGTTGCATATCATGAGACCTTTGAAGATCTAATTTTAAAGCTAATTTGACTACAGTAAATGGATATATAGTTTAGTTAACAATGTAGCCAGTGCCAGCAGTACATACGCTATAATTTTATATCTCTTGCATGATCTGACTCCATTAAAATTAGCTTCAAAATTAGGTCTTCAAAAGTTGTACGATACGTGAATATATACGTTAATTGGTACTTTAATATTTATATCAAAGTCTAAATGCATCAAAATTTATACATGTGTATTATTCAAAATACTAATTGTACGCAGAAATATAACTGGTAGGTCTTATGCTACCATTTTCATTTACTCTATATTCTGGGTAGTAGCAATTTCAAAGAATCATTATGCCTACATTTCAGCACCAACTGCAGTTGTACCCCGTATATAAGCAAGATTTCGGTTTTTATCCCTACCCACTGAATTAACCTATACTTCAATTCCTTGCTTAACATTCACGATTTTCTACACTAATGAAATATTCCAAACTGATTAAGAATCAATTATTGCAATCTTGCAATTAAATCCGTCTGCATCTAATCTATATGTTGCATATTGAAAAAAAAAAAAAAAAAAAAAAAAAATGACACCTGGAAATGCATACATTAATGAGCAAGACTTATTACTTGCATTATTCGGACTGTTATTCTCATCTTCATTGCCGTATTCATGTTTCATCTGTTGTACGCTCAGGCCTTCTTCAGGTGATTGGAATTTCAAACCAAACGTTTTATTTTGTCCGGGGGGGGGGGGGTAGATTGTTCTAGTTCCACATGCCATGCTTCTTCCAGGTGTCTATTATTTCCCTTTAACTCTCCAAGTTTTGGGCTCACAGCTTCTGTAGCCTGGTATTGAACTCACAACTCTGGGTCTAGTCACTGAATCTAACCAACATCTTTATTTTTTTGAGGACATCTGTGTATGAATTTTTGGGACTTGTAAAAACACCTAAAGAGTTGCGAGTTCAATATAAGGTCACAGCAGTGGTGATCAAAAAAAACTTGGAGAGTTGAGTTAAAGGGAAATAACTGAGACATCTGGAAGAGGCATGGCATGTGGTACTAGAACAATATCCTGGTGGACGAAATAAAGGGTTCGGTTCAAAATTCCAGTCACCTGAAGAAGGCCAGAGAGTACAATGGCTGAAATGTAGTGAATATGGCAATGAAGATGAGGATAACAATCCAAATAATGTAAATAATGCAAGTAATCATAACACCTCATCTCAGAGATATAGACAAATAGGACTATTCTAATTAAAGATATAAAATGTATTACCTAAATAAAAAAAAATGATTTACACAAGAAAAATAGTTGTATGCTTCTAAAGACCATATAAAATGAAAAGAAGTCAAAGTATATACTTCTACAAAATGTTACAATCCTACAAATTTCTGTCTATATTTCTGTATTATACCCAGGTGAATGAAATAAAGGGTTTGGTTTGAAATTTCAACTTATATTACCTGAAGAAGGCCAGCACATACAGCAGCCAAAAGGTCATGAATATGAATAGATGAGGACAACAGTCTAAACAGTGTAAATAGTTACAATACTAGTTGAGAATCAATCATTTTAATAATTATTTCATTATTTTTCTTCTCAAGAGAGAGCCAGTTATTTCCCCACCCACCCAAATAGCCAGTGGTTCAAGAAACAAGCTGTACAAAGACCCAAACAAAACTCTCTCAATCATGATGGTATACATTCTTTAAAAGAGCAAAAAGCAAGTTTCTAAAACTTGTTATGGTTGCACTTGATAAGCCTAGCTCATAGGTACAGGATTCAGTAATCTTAAAACTGCCATATTGAGCTCATCCACAAAGATTTAAGTGAGTGGCATCTACTATTCATTCAAACAAATATTCTTCTCTTGTCTTGATTATAATAATTAAAGGACAAACATTCAGCAAAGCAGGAATGTATTTTAGAAATGAAACATCCCATTTTGATATAATCTATGTTCCTATTATTTATCATGTACACAAGACTTGATATAATATTCCTTTTTTTTTTTTTTTTTAAAAACCCAATTCTATAGTGTGGTAGTCTGTAAGTACAAAAGATAAATTACTAATTACTTGAGACAGGCTGGGGAGGAAGCAATTTAAATTCATCTCATAACATAAATTAATATAAATAAATTATTAAACTGAAAATAGTTCACAGGTCAGGGTTTTAAATTCAAAATGGTTCTAAGTATTTTAAAAAAAAAAAAAAAAAAAAAAAACTGAAGTGAAAACACACACACTATATGCTCATCATTCCTACAATAAAGTGCCAAATGTGGACCCACTCAAAACTTTCCTTTCCAAATGCTAGAGTTCAAAAGGTCATTGCTTCAATATAATTGACTTAAGCTAAACCTTTGTAAGTGACCTTCAAATGTCCTTGGCAGAAAGCAGTAACATTAAACAAAATTATAACGAAGTACTATGAACACACAAACATAATATTGTTATTGGATTTACTTAGAAAAGATTCACTGAATTATAAAGCTCAAGTCATTAACAAAGAGTTTCTTGTTGAAGGAACACACAAGATCAGTTACAAGTGGAAAAATCAGAACTAATGATGAACTGAAAGTTGACAACCAGTAATTCTGCTTTAATAATGATAACAGAATTCTTTAAAAAGGCTGAAAATAAGATTCTTCCAAGATTATAAATGAATATAAAATGGCTCTAGATTGGTCATCAGTTCGGATAATTATAAATTTTCTAGAGCAAATGGGTCAATTCTTAACATAATTATAAATAAATACCTTTTGGTCATACTATGAAGTATTAGTACCGAGTTCATGTTACATTGACCAATATAAAGACTTATTTTCTGACAATGAAGCCAACAAGAGGAAGTGCTTCAAGCATTTAAATTTTCATAAACTGCAAAAATTAAATTTTCAAACTACAAAATATTTTTTACATGAATAGTAAAAAAATTAAAACACTAATTTATTAGTTACCAACCAATCCACAGTAAATAAATTGAACTTAAATTTACAAAAATCTATCCCACCAAATAACTTCAAACTTTTTGGTTGAAAGTTAATTTCAGAAATATTACCACTATCAATCAACTTTCTTGATGATTTATATAAATCAGTCCAAGCTAGATTATCTACCACTCCATCTATAAGAAAATATTTGATAATAAAATTAAATATACAAAAGCTTTAGAACTAAGTAACTATAAAGTAAATTTATAGTTAGAAAAAAAAGGCAATAAACAGAAACACTATAGGCATAACATTATATGGTTTAATCAACCTTTTAATCATAATGTTCAAATAAATATCAGAAGAGTTTTCCTAAATTTAAATTCATAAGCACTTTAATCACTCACCAAAACTAAAAACAATTTTTAACAAAAAAGCTGTGTTAGTAACATCAATAAATCTATATCCCAACATAACAATATTATATTAAACAAATACATGTCCAACATAGACAACAGAAAAAAAAAATAAATAAATAAAAAAATAAATGCAACTGCTGAAAAACATGATCTGTACCTTGAAAGGTCAATGTATGACTGATAATATTGTATACTGAGCTAGCATACATTCCAGTAATGATGCCAAATTTTATGTTGCTTCCATTGAAAATCCTTGGAAATTTCATTCCTACCATCATTGATGACTTTAGGCAATATAAAATACACGAATAGTACTGTTCTCTCTAAATATTTCTGGTAATTAAAGAATGATGGCAATACACCTATTATTATATGGGATATTGTTGTAAAAACCAAATTTTACAATGGGAGATAGATGTACTGTATTTGATGGCATATAATGTGCACTTTTATTAAAAAAAAAAAAAAAAAAAAAAAATATCTTTTAAAATTCCCCTGCATCTTATATGCCATATGGAGATTTAAAATTCACAATAGCCAAAATTAGCTACCTGACAACTATTAGTTTAGATTAAACATGAAAGAGTAATGGAACATGTGGATGGCAATGCTTGATAATGACGTTAAACTTACAGGAAGAATAAAAAGACACAGCATTGCACAAATCTGGAAATGAGTGAAGAAAGCTTGAAATAATATTAAACCAGAAATTGTTGTGAATTATTTTAAGAAGTGTAGCATTAGCAATGCTCTGAATGGAACGGAAGATGACATTATTTAACTACGATGATAATAGTATTGAAAATGAGTATCAGAGTTTTGATTATGAAGACAACATTTTATGGATTTGAAGATCAATAAAATTCTAATGCTAACTGTACTGTTTTACTCAATTGCTTGATTTTTATTTTGTTTTCTTACCTTTTGATATAATAAAGTTTTTATAGGCTCGTGTTCTTTTTTCCTATTATTTTTCGTTTAATTGTAATAGTGTCTTATTTAACCAAAATAATACCTCATAAATATAGTTTAGGCTGTACCATTTACTAATAATTTTACTAATTGTTAATTTTTTTCTTGATTTTCCCTGCTGAAATTGGGCTGTGTCTTTACACTCATGAATCTTATATGCAGTCAAATACAGTAATTTGTCTTGTTGAAAAATTAGTTATTTTAAAACACTTAAATAACCCTAGCTTTTTAACCAAGAGAAATGAATTTATGGTTACATATAGGCATAAAAATGAATATCTGCTCAAATGTTGATCCAGATTAAATTTTAATCTAAATTATGGTTGTTTTTTAAAAGGAACCAATAATCTCTCTTTATGCTCAATATAAAAAAAATTAATATTCAGAACTCTAAATTTTGATATTATATATATATATATATATATATATATAGTACAGGTAATAAATCCATTGGTATATAATCCAAGTGGATCCTAAAATATTAAAAATGATCCACAAAAAGAGCTCAATGTATTTATTATAACAGTATATAAATAGTAGTACACAACAAAATCTAAAATTGCCTCAAATGAGGTGATGTTAGATTTTGTTCATGCATATATATATATATATATATATATATATATATATATATATATATATATTAGACAAAACATTGGGGAACTGAATTTAAATCCTAACATTGATCTTATGCTATTGCTGATTTTAGTTAAATTCTTATAGTTTATAACAAATATCTTCTCTGCATCATCTTGCCTTTATGAATTACACAGTACTTTTAATTTTGCAAGCTTCTCTGCTACATGACGAAGACAAAAATTACCTGAGCCTCATGAAATATAAATCATCAGCCATGGGCAGATAACATGTGATTAATAAAAACTGATTGCATCATAAAGACATTATACAACATAAAGTTAACTGAACTAAGTTAATCTTAGTCAATAAATATCTGGATTCAATCTCTTAGATCATTGCAAAAGTTTGTACCCGTTTAGAAAATTGAAAACAAGTTTACATACTTAAAAAAAAAAAAAAAAAAAAAAAATTTGTCAAGTACATAGTACTCCCATCATTCTACAAGCTTGTTGATACCATTTTCATAGAAACTTCGTATTTATGGCTGAAAGAAAATTGTGAGATAGTTTTTGGTTGACTGTACAGAATGCAATTTTTTTGTCATTTAAATTGTTCTATAAAGACTGCTACAAATGAAAATCCAAAGCAGCCAAGCCAGGAGAATACAGTGGGTGCTGAAAAGTTTCCTAATTTCAAATATTTAAGCTTCTGCAAGATCCATTTTTCTTTGTCGGTGGAAAATGACACCTTTTTGATTTGCCAAAATTGTCAATTTTTCTTAAAATCAAATCTTTTCAAATGGCAAGAGACAGGTGAAATATCAGTTTTCAAACCCTTAGCAATCTCTTCCATCTTCAGTTTATTCTTCATGATAAAGCATCTTCAACATCAGAAGGCTACCCAGAGTATGGTTGACTGTTTAGTTTAAAACCACTGATGAAATCTGCCAAACCATTTTTTACCCAAATTCAGAGAGCATAATATGGCAAATTTGCAGCTTTTTATCCTCCATTTTTAAGGCATTCATTTGTGGACAAAACCTCAGCATTAAACAAAGTCTGATTTGCAAATGAACAATGCAAGCTTTCAATCTTGAACACACTGAAAATCAACACCAAAATAAATGCAAGTGCCAAGCTACGATCATTTTATATTAACAATGAAAATCATGCACAAACTTTTGAAATGATTTGATATGTTAAGACTAAACATCAAGCTTAGAAAAGTATGAATATCATTGTTCAGTATAGACAGGTATTGATTTAATAACTCCTGATTACCAGAATTTCTGATAGCATTCAACCAACTATGCACAAACACACATATATATATATATATATATATATATATATATATATATAGAGAGAGAGAGAGATAAAAAATTTGGTTTATTTTAAAAGGTTAAATTTTTTTTTTTTTTTCAAAATTAAAATTGTAACCCCAGTAGAATATATAACTGCACCAACATTGCAACAACCAGATATTTTTATTAAAATTTAAATCACATAAAAGTCAGTCTAAAGTCAGCACCTGAAGATTGCTAGTCATGCTATAAGTGAAGGATAATATGGCATATAGAACAAAACATTGGAGGGGGGGGCTTAATTTAAATTGTAATACTGTCCTTATATTATTGCTGATTTTAGTTAAATTCTTATAATTTATAGACATTGAAAAAAATTATATGCATACAGATAGGGGGGAAAATACTCAAACACATGCACACAAGAAAATATTAAAATGCAATCACAACATTGAGATGAATTAAGTGAAAATAGAGTAAACTTCTTGCAGCAACATTCAAATCAAGTTCTTAAGCCAATCTCTTAATGATTACAAATTACAACTGTTATGTTTAGGTTTCTATAAAAATTACAAACTTTAAATAACATTTGCAGCTTTCAGTGAAGAGAAATATTTGGATACTTGCATAATATTTATTTCATATATGCCCAATGCTTATATTTACTTTAAATTTACACATCGGAAATGTATTTTGATATAAAATTAAAAATTCTTAAAACTTTAGCCTTCAACATGATCAAACCAACCCTGTATTGATTCTCAAAGTATCATTGTTTATATGACTTCCTGCATTATTTGCAATGATGTTGTCAAAGTATATGTGGGGTGGGTTATGGCAGGTTGAACACAGTATTTATGAGACCTGTTGAATGCTAACGGGTTAAGGAGAGAAAAAGATTTTCAACCATACAAAGCAGAATAAAATAATATAAACAAAACAAGAGTGAGAAAAAATACTCATGTTTTAAAAATCATCACAAAATGTTAAGGAACGCAGATTGAAATATTTCTGTATTCACAGAAATTTTTGTTTTCAGCATCATTTTACTAGATTATCATTCATAACATTTTCTTATAACAAGGCTGCCATGGTTTTCAAAATAATGAAGCTCTCAACCAGACAAAAGAATGATAAATTTAAGAATATAATGAACAACTGAGCTGCATTGTGCAGCTCAGTTGTTCAAGAGAGTAAGATATTCCCTGTCAGTGCTATCAGATCAATGATTATCAAATTTATCAAAGGAAAAATGTTTGACATCATAAAAAAGACTTCCTCAATTGATGAGCCATGAAAAAGTTCTTCATGCGTTAACTCAAAAACTGCTTCAAAGAAAGTAAATCTAATGGCATCTGGAAAACAGAAATTATATAAGAACCTGGAAAAACACTTATTAAAAGAACTATTACTAATGAACTGTATAGGAATAGTGTAAAAAGCCTAATAATTTTTGAAAGAATGTTCTTTGACCGGATGAAGTGAAAACTGAACTTTTTGCCAACAACAGTTTGTCATGTGTAGAAAATATGGATGTACTTATTTTCTTTTAACCATCCCATAGAGGTGAAAGCTTCATGGTTTGCAAAGGTTTCTTTTGTAATAAGAGAACTTCAAATGATTGAAGGAACCCTAAATGGAATAAAGTATCAAAATAGTTTGGAAGTTAATTTGTTTTCTTCAGTGCAACAGAGTTTGAAGCAGATTAATTCTTTCTAAAAGATCCCATCTGAATCATGCTGCTGAAGTAAGTAACAAATGAGTTTTTCTAAACAATGTTCATATGCTACAGTGATCTAGTCAATCATATGACTTGAATCCAATTAAAAATTCATAATGAAGCTTGAAAGACTAAATTCATTTGAGGGACTCCCAAAACATTAATAATTTGAATGTAGTTTTGAAAGAATAGAGAATCAAAACTTTAATTAATAATACTACAAAATCAATATTGTTTAACTTTTCTTTCAAAACTTTTCCAATCACCTGCATCAAATGCTATCATGAATGTTGCAGTGTTTTAGTCATATCCAAGACAGAATTCTTAAGGTGCCTCTTTATAATGACTTCAAGATTCTTATTTCCTGCTTAGCTACCAAATTCATCATTTCTGGTGATGGGACAAGTGGTAGCAGTTAAAACCTTAACTAGAAGAATTTTTTTTTTAATTTACTAAGAAATCAATATTTACACATAGTAGCATACATGTGCTATCAATATAGTAGTTGTTTTTCTACTAAAACACCCAAAAATCCCCTCATCAACCTCAAAATACATTTTCTATATAAAATAGTTTAGGCATTATGAATCTAATACATAAATGTGACTTTTAAGGAATAGTAAAGATTGGCTCATAATAAAAACTAAAAAAAGACCCATAGACATTTTTTAGAACATGAGTCACAAACCTTCAATTTTTATTATTTTATTTGTGAAATAAATCAAGAGCATATTCATGTGCAAAATTGTTGTTGAGAGATTCTACTTGACCAGATATTGATGTCAACCAAGTTGTTTCCCTTCAATACAAGTCAGTCATGTAAAATCTACTCAGCTCATGAAATTCATTTATGCACTATCTAAAAATCTTAAAAGAACATTTAAGGTGAATGTTAAAATTAGTGATTTGAAACACTTTTATATCAATCATTGCCTATGGCAATGGTTCCTAAATTGCACTGTAAAAAGAAAAATTATACAAAGAAACTTGCATCTGGTATTTGTTTGAAATAATGTGAAGAACAATTCATTTCTATATCCAGTGATCATGGACTTAAAAATCAAGCACAAAGAATTACTTACTGATATTTTTTTTCTTTTAGAAGATTATCATTTAGTGTCTAAAAAAGCTTCAACTACTTTGATCCAGTTTTCCACTTTATGTAAATTGGAATTTTGTTGTTGTTATGCTAACCTTAAATGCAAAACAAGGGAGATAAACTTCCGTGTCTTGAAGAAAAAAAAAAAAAAAAAAGAACAGTCTGTGTCATATAACATAGAAAATGTCACTACAAAACATCAAGCCCATGTTTTCCCATAAGTATACATAATTTACTGAATAAAAAATGTTATTAGTAATGTTCTGCAATTTAAATTATTTTAAGCTAAAATGGAAACAATATTTTTAAAATCTAAATACAAAATACATTAAAATATTTGATGCTTGAAAATCAACAAATCATAAAACTTGAATCCAAAATCATGAAAACTGTGGTAACTACTAGTCTAATTTAAATTTATACAAACTGCTCCAAAAAGAAGAATTTGTGAGGCTTCTTTAGGAACTTGCAGACACAAGAGAATTTACCATTGCGCATACAATATATACTGGTTCTATAATCCATAATTAATTGATTAATCAGACAATTTTCTTCTGGGAAAATCTTTTCAAGCCTCTATGGATAAAGTTATTCAATTATTCATATCTGTAGAATTAGCACAATGATTAACAAAGAATTTAATGTCAAAAATGAAGAAAGAAAAAAATTGATTAATAAAAAATTTTTAAAAAATAGTTCCATTTGGAAAGAAGACGGTGAAGACACCATCTTAAATTATCCATTTAAATGAAACAATATGATCTTGCTAAACTCGTGGTGTCAGTCTTTTGAACACGCATTGAAATAACTTGAGTAAATTAACCTAGTTTTAAAATTCATAATGAACACTGAACAGATCAAATCCTGCCACCAAAAAAGAAAAAAAAACATAAAACAAATGAAAACAACATTTGTTATGAATAATAATACCAATAACACAAGTGTTCAATGCAACAATCGAGTGGTTTCAGTTCTGTCTACAGATTAGTGGTAAAACTGGTTTGGTCAAAGCAGAAAGAAAACATTGTCTTATTATAAAGCATAAGGTAGGTTTTGTGCCAGGTGTTGACATATCAGAAGTTTTATAGCTCACAAATAATTAGACAATAAAAATTTTTAAAAAATATATAAAGTCTTAAATCTTGGCAATTCATCTTTTATGAGAGAAATCTGGAAAAAAAAAAAAAAAAACTTTGATTTGGGTTAATGCAACTATAGCATGAGCAAGTCAAGAATCAAACAGAGAATTTTGCTTTGGAAGCTAAATGTATTAATGTAATAAGATGGGTGGGGAGAGAGTCATGAATTATTCATCTTATAATGTCATTAGATCAGACTGCTTAGTCAAATTGACCACTGGATTCATTTAGAACAGCTTCCTCATCTTTGTTTTTATTATTTTAGTTAATATAAAATTCAGCCTCCTTTGGCACCTTTTCTAACCTTTACAATCCAGAAATGTTAAAAGTAAGCAATTAATATTTAATCATGATGCCATTCAGTCGAATATTTCTGTCCTGACCCAAGCATCAAATTAAGGTCTTCAAGAAAACAAAATTCACTTTACGACAGCTACTAATACATTTATTCTATAAAAGACACTTCTGTTGTGATTCTTTTGTTTAGCCTATTTTAAAATCCAACTTTTGTGTATGTATATGTAGGTGTGTGTGTCTGTCAAAGATAATCGGAACAGATATGACTGACAAGATACTAGGTTACCTATATTGTCATTAAAAGATTTTAAAGTAATTTGGCAAAGTATTACAACTCAGATAGTACCAATAACTAAGTTGCTTGGAATTCGTCTATTGCCCGGTTCACACTCCTCTCCAGTCTTTTGAACAGGAGTAGAAGTTTATCCCTTCTTCCAAGTTTAGGATTAAGTTTCCAGTTCCTTCATTCACTTTCACTCCCAGTAGCCTAATGTGTCTTAGTGGTATTATCGCTTTGCTTGTAGTGAAATAATAAAAATTTCCTTGTTTATGATCAATAATTCTTGAATATTAAAGTAAACTAAATATTCTCTTCATTATTGAATAATTATGGAATGTTATTAAATGCAATATAAATTTACATTTCTAATATATCAGCAGAAGAGTATACTACAGAGATAGGCAATTCACCCATCTGAGAAAAATATCACACGCTCAAAAATGTGGATAACCAAATTTAAACAGAAATACACTTATAGTTTTTGCTAAGCAGACAAGATATCAACACAGTGTGGGGGTGCTGAAAAACGTTCCTGTACCTATCTATATCACCAAATCTAAATCAAACACAAGGTCGGGTTTTTTTTTCTTTCTTTTTTTTTGGGGGGGGGGTCTTGAAAGAGCCCTAAGAAAGAATTTTTCAGCACCCTCACTTATATATTGTGCATATATTAAAAGCTTTAACTAAAGACTTGAATAATCCTGTGAAGTACAGCAGCTTACACTGTAGTGATATTGCTTAAAGAGGCTTTTTGATTATTTTTGAGAACCCCTCAATCAGTCGGTTAAAAGCGCCATACGCGATCCACACTTGAGCGATCATGTCTCTTTCGATTCATGATTGAACTAAGATTTTCACACAGTAGGCTGCTGTTTCTTTCTGCAATAGACTGGTTGCCAACCAAGGCTATATAGGGCCCAATCTGTCCTGCTATTCAACCCCCCAATTAGCCATAAATTAATTAGTTACATATTACAACCGTTTATTACACAATCTTTTAAAAAAGGTTTCAGTACTCAGTACAGACAGTACTGTAACCTTTTTAAAAGATTGTAATAAATGATGTTCATAATTATTTCATTCAGTATGGGAAAAGATAAGAGTTTTACAGAGGTAAAATAAGAAAGTGGAGAAAAGCTGCAGGTGATACTTTTAGCGACCAGAAAAAATCATAATGTTCACTTTTTGTTAAAATTAAAAACTCTAAAAAGAAAATATTTTTTTACGAAATATTTTTTTTTCTATTTTTAAGTCATAAAATTAAGTAACGCTTAAAAAAAAAAAAAAAAAAAAAAAAAACTTGAATAAACTAATAAACAAAATAAAGTTTAACATTTTGTTTATTAAAATATTACTTCATTGCATTTATCAAAAAGATTATTTCTATGAAAGATAATTTATGAAAAACACGAACAAAATCGTATCTTATTTCTTTTTCCTACAATCGTTACTCCAGGAAACACTCGCAAACAGCAACAAAAGTTTTTTTTTTTTTTTTTTTTTTAATTATCAGCAAGAAAAACTTTTAGAAACAAAAAAACAAAAAAAAAACACTAAACGAAACCTCTAAGTAAAACTTTAAAGTTTTAAGTAAGAGTGGTTACCATCGCGAGTAAACTAACCTGAATTAAAGGCCGAAATTCAAACTCAATCAGGGATTCTTGTCTATTAAAAACTGATCTTTAAAACGAGTGGCTAGTCAAATTCAAAATAAAATGCACACACACACACACATTATAAAGATTTTTAAAAGTTATACCAAAGAATATAAAAAAAAAAAAAAACTAGAAGGATTCACAAAAATTGAGAAAGGTTCTCTAATTTCTTACTCACGAAAATGAACACTAAGAACTCTTTTTGAGTTTTTTTTTTCCTATCGGACTGAAAACGTCATTTTTATTAAGTTTGTTTTAGTATGAAAAAAAAAAATAACAGCAGTTTGGGTTAAGTATATTTTTCTATGACATAAAGCAGGAATAACAAAAAAAAAACTATCTTGGTTGCATGATATTAAAAAAAGAAAAAAAAGTAAAAATGATGCTTGCTCTTGTTACTTGATAAAAAAAAAAAAAGTATCTACCTTCTTTTGCCTACACAGAATTAAGGTCGCATACTATAGAAAAATTCCAAACATATAAATAAAATAAATATATTTGTTATTTAACGATTATCTTCAATTACAATATAAAGTTTACCGAAAGATCGTTCTTGGGAGAATTTCTAAAAAAAAAAAATAAATCACGTTCAATGAACAATATTACAGTATTACTTTTTTTTAGTTTCTAATCTACTTAAGTGCATTTAACTAGTAATTAAGAAGAAAAATAGAATACCAGATTCATTCTTTTAGCTCTTTCAAATTTAACTTAAAATAAAAAGAAATAATTTCTTAAAAAAAAATAAAAAAAAGATCTATTTTTTTCTCTAAAAAATAATAATAATAAATGTCACATGTACTACTCAACAAAATCAAGTTAGGCTACGAGTCGATTTCTGTCGATGTGTTCTAGATTTATTTCTTTTTCATTGAGAGAGAAAAGAAAAAGGAATTTCAGGAGTTGGATCAATTTCACAGACCTAGCTTTTTGTATAAGAAACGAATCAATGAACTTCACAAAGTTTAAGAAAAAAAAAAAAAAAGAACTAAAAAGATGTATGTCGTCACATGAAGATAAAGAAAATGGGTCATGATGCTTGCTTTCTTTTAGGATTAGGTGTAACTAAAAACTAAGATAACACACCAGTCTAACCAATAATACCAAAAGCAAATGGTTTCTCTACAGTAAGAAAATTAGCACTGGAAGACGAGATTGTCTCCTCAACCAGATAAAATTAGACGGGACACACGTAGTCAGTTTCACTACAGAAATGTGCAAATGATTTTTAATTTTAATAAAGCAAAAATACAACACCAACGGGCCATTAACTTGCACCAATATACAAAGTATTGGAATTTTGTCTTTAGTTATATAAAGTGTGTGGGGTGGGGAAACCAAAAGGCAAGAAGGTTATTTTAAGGAACATTCTTTGCAAACCAGAAAAAAATATTCACGTTTTTATTAAAAAAAAAAAATCATGTATGTTTAATTAATTTTTAAAGTAACAAAATGATTTTTTTTTTTTAAATAAATATTTTAAAAGTATAAAACTTTTACCAATTACAATTTTTTAAAACTTGGCCACTTATTGCTTTAAAAATGCCAAACTGCCCGGATTTTCTTTAATTAAAACAACTAAATCGAGCTTAGATCCAATTGTCGAATCAGCTGAATTGTTAAACTTCAGCTAAAAAAAATTATTTGATGTCCCAAAAGAAGGTGTGAAGGAAGACAATCATTACGCACATAGTTTTATATACGTACCTAAGATGTATCTCTTCTAGCAATAATAATCTTCTATAACAATAACATGACTATTTAAAATTGTGATTGACCATGAATAGACAGACTAAATAAGAAGAGCTATAAAACAGGAAATATTTGTTTAGAGAGCATTTTTTACGTTTAAATTTAAAAGAAACAAGTTACATTTCTTAGGGAGCTCATTTTCTAGAACATGACACCCTATTCCACTTATTTCTAAAATATCTCTTATTGCATTTCAAATGTATTAATTTATTGTTTAAAAAATAGTATTCATCCATAAAAAAATATAGTGAAAATGCATTTTCTCAAAATACTAAGTTACTGACACATCTCTCTCACACACACACACATTAACGCGGGAGTCAACACACATACATTTTCTACTAAAAATAGTAGTAATACTAGCTAGTTATACATACTCTCTCACTTGCGACAGCTAAAACATTTGCTTACCTTCTCTAACTTTTCGAAATAATCCCTTAGAAATGGCACCGGATTATCGGGCCTGCTGATGCACAACTGTACAATGCAATCCTTGAGTATTTGCTGGATGTTGTGTCGCTGTACATAGACTTCACACTCGCGAAGACTCTGTTCATCGTCTGCACTGGCCGCCATTTTGGCACACCATATGCGAACTGATCGAACGTGAGCATGTGAGAGATTTGTGCCGGTTGGTCGATGTTGGCAGGGACTGTGTTGATTCACCAATCGCTGAGCTTGTTTCAAATCTGGTTCGCTAATATCCCTTGCTCCCCATACTTTCATTTTAATTCTACTCTTTTTTCCTTTCTTTTTTTTATATTTCACTTTATTTTACTTCACATCACTTTCTTCTCTCTTCATCACATTCCTTTGCCAGTGTTTACATCCGTACGTGTTTATTTTCTCATGAAATTCATTTATTTTATTTATTAATATTCGTTTTTAATAATAGTAGTTGTGCTTTTAGAAAAATACCGCAAAAAGCTATTATTTTTCCTGTAGGTTTTCAATTTTTCCCGGTATAGCATGTACTTGAATTTTAAGTTTTAAGAAAAATAAAAATATTAATTGATTTTTTTAACATTTTTCCATAAATAATTATTTATTTTTAAAATAAATTTAACTTATGATTTGTTAGCTGCTAAAACACGTTTTTAAATTTTAATTTCCAATTTGGAATTTAACTCAAATATTTTATTAAAATTTCCAAACTCATTTTTACTTTTTTTCTTTTTTTTTTTTTGTTCCGCAGATCGGGGAAGGACGAGTATCTGCTTTGTGATTATTATTTTATAAAGATTTTTATGTCAATACTTTTTATCGATTTTTCCTTACACTTCTATTGTTGCATCCACCTACTTTAACATCAACTACACACAGCATTATTAATTGAACTTAGAAATCCGTTCATTACACTTGTAAAAGAAAAAGGCTAGCAAATGTTGATGGAATTATTGAACCGTGAAAGTTTCATGTACAATTATGTGTCTTATTGCCATCCAGCATCTCAGAGAAGGAAAATAAACTTTTTAGTTAAAAAAAAAATTAATTTACTGGATGAGCAGAGTTGTTTCTCACATCTGTTTATTAAATTCTCACAAAACAAGATAAGTAATAAAAAATAAAGGAAATAAAAACATTGCAAAAATTATCATTTTCCGATGTTGTAGAAGAAAAGTATGAAATAAAAAAACAATCGATCATAGAAGAATGAAAAGGTTTTTCACTAGATATAGGTTTCATCAGGGGAAAAAACTGAATTTCTCGGATGAGGACTTATCATTATTTCCAGTCAGACTAAATGTCCTCATCATTGTTGTTAATATCACAACGTTTCGGCTATTATTCTCTCAGACCTTCTTCAGATGTTTTTCCTTGATCAGAGTATCCTTCAGGGAATTTCGAACTGAACCCATTATTTGATCTCTACGGGAGTATAGTCTCTTTCCGCTGTCTATATATCTCTAGGGACAATAACCAAGTTGGTTCGTGAATTTGGTGACATAGTAATTGTGACTTCAATCCCTAGGCAAAGACAGTATTGTAAGCTTAGACTTAACGGAACTATTCAGTACTAACAAACCCAGATATTATAAAAAAAAATATCTAATAAAAAAAAAAGTAAAATTGTATAAAAATAATTAAATAAATTAAATAAAAAATAATAAATAAATTAACAATAAAAGACTAGATTTGTTTATTTATTAAAATAAGGTTACTACCACGTATTCTTTAAATAATTTTTTTAAAAACTGCTAAAATGAAGCCAGACATTTAATAAAAATGGCTTAAATAAAATTTGATGTGTAAAACTTTGTTTATGTGAGAATCAAATCTGATGTTGTAAATTAGCCGCCAAAATGAAGCCTGGTGGTTTATAAAAAAAAAAATAAATGTATAAATTTGGTTTTCAAAATTTCGTAAATAATCAGGCTCAAGCCTAAATAAAGTAAGTTTGATAACAAGCGTAGTTTAAATAGACATTTCGTGATTTTTAATCACTGTGGAAAGTAAGTTATTAAATTTCTGTTTCAATTCGGAGCCGATTTGTGGCTATTTAAGAAGTCTGATTGACACAGAAGCAGAAGATTTTCAGCATTCACACGGCAGACGTTGGAAAGAAAGCAAAAAGGTTTCGACGTTCACAGGCAAAAGAACGTGGTCTGCTTCTGGGATCTGAACAAAAATAAAAAAATAAAAACCGCCGATTAACTGAAAGCTGAAAGAAATAGATAAGAAAGCAAAAATGAGAAAATCCGATTACTCTAGAGAAATATCTGATTATCTTTCCATATTTGCTTAGGAGAATTTGTCATAATTAACTCTTAACTTTTTAGAAAAATACGACATTTATCTCATCTCAGTTTGTAAAACTGAACTATTGTCTAAATAAACCAGAAACCCAGCGACACCTGTGAATCGTCAACCTTCTCAACTCCTTTCGACAGATAAATTAATCGAAGTAAGTGAACATTTTGTTGATAATAATTTATAACTGTTTTTATGAGTCCAACAGAATTGTGATTGCTACTTGCCTAAGTGTTTGGTGCACAATGGAAAATTTTATTTAAACTTGTTTTCTAAATTTTGTATTCTGTATTATTATCTTTTAGGTCATTTAATAAATGCCACGCCAGAGTAAAAGTCTTCTTGTATTATTTAGTTTGCACCATTCGTGATACTCATGATAAGAGATTTAACATTTTCTTTTCCCCTCTCACAAAAAATTTTTTTTTAAATATCCCTAGACATGGGCAGTAGAACCAAAACAACCTACTTCCATAAATTAAATAAAGAGTTCGAAATTTCCTGAATTCGACATGAACCTGACGGACGCTGAAAAACATAACGGCCGAAACTTTCTAATATATATATCGTGTTTCGTGTTAAATCATATGATTTGTATATATTTTTTATTTAGTTGACATGTGGGAACACAATAAAATTTCGATGAAATTACAAAATTTTGAACTACTCCTACAGCCTTCGTCAGTGTTTAATATTGAATAGTTGTTCTTTTCTTTCTTCTTTTTTTTTTTTAACTGTGCTAAATTTCAAAATCTCGTGGGCGTTAATGACCCCAGAATCAACAAATCCTTTGGTTGCAGCACGTGTAATGCTTTATAAAAAAAAAAAAAAGAAAATCCTTGTCAATCACTTTTAAAATGGGTTATATTTCTCCATGCCTGAAATATTTGGTTATATTTTTCCCACCTGTGCCAGAATCTAGTGTCTTTGTCTGAAAGGCTTCCTTAGCTAATTCACAAGAACAAATTGTAATGAAAGAAGAAAACCTGTACTAGGCAAAATCTTCCAAGGTGAGGATGGTTTGCCTCTAGAGAAAAAATCAGCATTCGAAATGTTACCTTTTGCCAGGACAGAACACTAATGTCTGGCACCAGTGGGAAATATATATATATATATATATATATATATATATATATATATATATATATATAGAGAGAGAGAGAGAGAGAGAGAGAGATAGATAATATTAGTGGTAAATATACACATACATATGCAATCATACACATACATACATATATATTTGTATAAAAAATAATTCCAAGAGTATAGAATCCAGGTAGAACTCAATGTCCAGGACAGAGTAAGGATATAATAAAAGGCTTAACACTAATAATCCATGGTCATAATTTATTCCATTGGAATCAATACGATCCAATCCAATTCATCAGATGAATTGATCGGTATTTACGATTCCAATGGAATAAATTATGACCATGGAATATTAGTGTTTAAGCTTTTTTATATATATATATATATATATATATATATATATATATATATATATATATATATATATATATATTCCAACCACGTGGCAAGAATTTAATCTTAAAGCGGGAGAGGGCAACCAGTGAGAATCGAACTCAGTGGCCATAGCCTGCTGTTAGTGCAGCACGCTGTTCTTCGTGAAAATAAATCGTTCCTTTTATTTTAATTTTGTAACATTTATTGTGATACAGAGAAAATAAAATATTTTGATTAACATGCTACCAAATTCACTTACTTTCAAATTCCGGTAAATTCGTAAAATTTAAAAGCCAAAAAATAAGTTTTTCGTCCAAATTTGATTTTGGGGGTAAACTAAAGTTATTTAGCAAATAATTTGAAAACGAGGAACATTACCTTTACTTTAGCCATTAATTAAATAAACTGCCTCATCTAATTCGAAATTCAATTAAAAAAACTAATGAATTATAGGAGTCAGTAGTCCAAACGCTGGTATGTTTTTTGAAATTTAAGACTATTTAATCTTGAAAATGGAATGCCATCATCAAATTCTTGAGTGAGTGAAAAGCTGGAAAAATAGATCCCCAAATCGAAAAAGCACGTGTACATTACAAATGTTAGCAAGGATTATTTTTATAAATACTCAGGTTAGAAAAAATATATAAATAAGAAGTAAAAAAAAAAAAAATTCACTTTCACTTTTCTGGGGAAAAATGCCTGTCGCTCACTCGTAGTAATCATCAAGCTGGAACATGTGCCAAAAACTATTTACGAAACATTCCTGGATTACACCACCCCCACCCTGTGCATACACACGCGCGTGCGCACGCGCACACACACACTTAAAGAAAAAATTGATAACGTCTCTCCGACGCAGTCCATTTGCAGCTCCATCCTTAAGATTATATATATATATATATATACATGTGTGTGTGTGTGCGCGCGCGAGCACTTTAAATTGGGATGAGAATCTAACGAAATTGTAAATATGCAAGACAATTTGGGAATCATAACCGCCATTTTAAGGGCAACTTAACATATTACTAAGAAAAGTAGAATCTCCAAATTAAACGGTACTACTATTTTCCTGCTGTACTTCACATATATCTATTGTAGTGGATCTAAGAAGACTGCATGAATGTTTTAAATATTTCGCTGCAAATGAAACATGCAATATCCACAATCATAAATTTAAATAAAATATCAACTGATAACGATATTCAATTACGACAAAAAGATAGCTTTGATGCAACATATATATTTTTATATGTAGAATATTATATTTTTGTTTTGTAAAGATGTGTGCATAAGCTTGGTCAGAGTATTTTTAAAGGGAGAAGTTCTTGTTGCTGGTTTTGAAATGTTTCGCATGTTTGTAATGTAGTTTGTAAAATTTCGTACGTACGTGCATGTGTGGATATGTTTTCATGGCGTCTGACCATACATGGTCAAGACGCGAATCCTTTAAGGTTACATTTTCGTAGGCGAATGAAATCAAGAAAGAGAGGAGAGAACGAACTCGTGTCTGATATTTATAATTAATGTAACCACGTGATAGGCTCCTTAAAAAAGAGCGAGAAAACTTGACTTAGTCACACACTGGAAAAGACTTGCACGTGGGTGGGTTGCAACACCCACTTGTGTGTTTATTGACCAATTAAAAGTTGAGATTTCCTGAAAATATGTATGAAGCTGGGTAAGCTCTTTGATCCACTTTTTGCACAGATTTGTACAAAATTTAACATTGTTAAGAAAGTGGTATCGGGATGCTAAACTATCAATGGTATATATCACGCAGTATTTGCCGCATTTGCCGGCCTATTGGACGCACCCACACATTGGACACACCCAGATTTTGGTATGTAATATTTAGGAAAAACATGCCCACATCTCAACCCCCCAAAATCAAGATTATAACCTTACCTTTACATGACCTTTTCACTAACCACGAAGAAACACTTACAGTATTAACATTAATAGAATTGAGGTAAGGTGTAAATTTTGATAAAAGAAGAAGTACATTTCATCAATTATTTATTGAAAATTGTTTTAGCAACATCTGCATATACAGTAAATTCATAATATCTACAAAGAAAGCTACTGGTATCAGTGAACATTGGTACATATGGTAATAGGCAAACAAACAGAAATGTGGTACTTGTTGGTAAATGAAGTTTCATAGAATTCACGCAGAAGAGCAAATTCTAATATGTAGCTCAACAAAAACACAAAGCAAATATTTCTGTATTTTCTGGGATTTCTACAAAACAAGCAGCAAAATATTGTGCAGTTCCATAAATTTCTTAATTTCCTTTTCCTGGGTGAATTTTTCAGGAATATTTTTATTGATAACACGTTTACTGTTTATTCGCTTCCAGGGATTCTAGTTTCAGAGCCATAAAATAGACTAAGAATTCTTTGGGGATTATAATGATTTACTGATACAATTATCAGTCTTACTAATTAACCCATAGCTAGGAGTAGAAGAGGTGGATTCGTACCTTTCCCAAGTGTATTTACACTTAAGTGAATAACACAAATCTGACTGGAATTGGAATTCGGCTCTCTGATTCCCTATTACATTACTCACACATCCAAGCTTACAGCACCCTAGCGTTTACCCATCTTGGTACTGACAAGTCTCGACGCTTCTTAACCTAGCTCCTTCTCATGCATCGATGTTTATCCGTGAGACAATATATTGGAATGGCCGTCATCATATCCCTAGCTGAATCCAATTGAAAATCTATGGTAAATTATAAAGATGAAATTATATGAACTTGGCAAACAATATGACCGCAAAGCTGACCTCTGGAAAGTAATTAAAACCACCATGTCTTAAACTGAGTCTTTTGAAGTGATGAACTTAACAAAATTAATGGAGAGTGCAAAAGAACTTCTCCTAATGATTGCTAGAAGGTGTTACCAAAAGTAGCATATAAGAAAGGCCACAAAATTCTCTCCTATGTTTTGGTCACTTATAACCATAAGATGCTTTATATAAGTGTCCAACTTACCCACTGTTGAGGAGATTTTTAGCCACCAGCGAACCACGTAAGGCACTGAAGACAATCTAGAAAATTCACAGCATCCTATATCCTAGACTTACTTGACTAGACACAGATATATCTAATAATTGTACCAAACCAACAAAAGATCTATTTTCAAACGTATGTCTTGCAATAGGACTATGTACATATTCATTATTTTGTATTGCATTTAGTTTAGATGTTGCGCTATTCACTTGAGCAGGCTCCGTCAAGCGAATTTGACGCAATCCCGAACGAAGGTTGACCAAACGTAGCAGAGGTCATATTCATTCGGACGTGCAAATTAATAGTAGAAGTTTTAATGTGAATTTGGATACACAAGCGGTCCCCAACCTGTATATACACTTTAGGAGAGTGCGATTTGGTTTGAATTCCTGCTATTTCCCAAGGGCATTAACACTCGACTAGAATTCAAACTCGGCTCTCCGATTCCTCAACCGCTAACCATCCTATTTAGTTTATTCTATATATATATATATATATATATATATATATATATATATATATATATATATATATATATTCAAGAACAGTTCGTAATAATCGCAACACTCCCGAAATAAATTCCGTACCCCGCCTCATAAAAAAATGAGATTTATTTTCCCATGTCGCATATTCATAAATTTTGTCCTGTTGGAAAGCAAAGCAAAACAAACTACATTTGTAAGAATATAGTTTATTTCAAATTACAGTCAAAAATCAGGAAAATAGTTGTGCAAATGTGAATTTATATATTTATCGGTCACACAGTTTGATATTTTCTTTAGTAAAGAGATATTTCGTTGACAAGGTGCTTTACTCGACGCTAATAAGTGAATACCTCATGTTATCATAACAATGGAATACCTCACTAGTAAGTCGTTAGAACAGGTTGTGAATACATTACTTTTATTTCCTTTGTTTTGTGCTAGCTTTTTTTAGATGAAGAAAAAGAACAAAATCATTTCTTAGATGCGGTAAGAGTGTTACTTAAATATCCTACATTACTTAAGCAGAATTTATATGCAATGCAATTGGAAACTTACATAAAAGGAAGCTGTGAAGCGCCACGATCATCTATATCACATCAGAGAGAGAGAGAACCTATTTGATAAGTTTGAGAATGGATAGGGGAACAAGTAGCACGAAGACAACGAACGGTCGTAAAGGATCGAAAGCAACAATGAATAGGAAGCTGTGGAGAACCATGATCACCCATGTCTTGAAGGATCATGACACATCAAGAGAGAACCTATTTGATAGGTTTGAGCAAATAGCGGAACAAATAGTAATGATAAAGAGGGTTCGATAAAAGCAGTAAAAGAAAGGAAGCTGTGGAGAGCCATACTCAAGCGCGTCCTGTAAAGATATCGCGCGTAGAGAGAGAATGAAGGATATTTCATCTATTGCTTATCTAATTAGCAATTAGTAAGTACTATAAACAATTTGAATTCATCAGTCAAAGTTATATTGAGATAAAGTTTCAACAGTGTCAAAAACAAATCTTATTTCTTTTTACATCTTGTATTTTATTTATTTAAAGCTTCCTCGCAAATCTCTTTAATGGCCGATATCCATGGCGATAATCAGAAGACTACAGAAAAGATTTAGAGGCTATGATTTTAGGAGTTGTTAGACCGTGTACCAGAGGACAAAGAAAATGTGAATTCCAACTCTAATTAGTGGACTCATAAAATGTCACTGACATAAAACATTATGAGAGATTACATTTCTTTCATCTACCAAAAATAGAGGATCACTGCCATATCTGAACTGGAAGTGCACTGTCCTTGTTTATTCTTTGTCTATGTGCCATGTATTTTCAGGGCGTTGGCGATCACGGCTCTGCATAATTCTCTATCCTTTGTAGCTCTTAATAAATTTTGTCTTTTTGTTATCTCTCTTAAACTTTGTTCCACCAACAATTTGCTCGCTAAGTAGGCTACGCGTTATTTTCCTCTGTTCATTTCACCTTCAATCTGCCCTGTGAGTATCAGATTTTCCAAGCTCTCCTTCCTTGTTATGTTCCCTAGAAATTTCAATTGTTTCTTCCTGATGTTAAGTGTAACTGTCCTTTTTGTTTTCATTTTCTTTAAAACTTCATCGTCGTTCCCATTTAGTGCATGGTATTCTCAGAATCCTTCTGTAGAACCACATTTCTTTTACTTCAAGTACTTTATCTGTGAGGAGATTGTTTAGCATTCACTGCCATAGAGGAGGACTGATATTACATAACAGTTCCGTACTCTTTTCTTTGTTTCTAACGACATTTTCCTGTTTCTTAATACTTTGCTCGGCGTCTGGAAGGCATCTTTCGCTATCCTAATGTGCCTTCGGATTTCAGGGTCGCATTTTCCATTCTCTGAAAACATTTCCCAGATATTTAAATGTTTGTATTTGCTTGATTTTGGAATCTTCAATTTGTAATTTGCATGTTGGCCTGTTCGTTTTGCTAGCAACCATGTATTCTATCTTGCAATTGATGTTTAGTTCTTTCTTCTCGTTTTCCTTCACTACATTCTGTAGGAGTTCTTGCAATTTCCTTTTTGTGTCTGCTAGTAACACTGTGTCATCTGCATATCATACGTTGTTAAGATTGTGGCCATAAATAATGAATCCTGGTAGAACTTCTAATACTCTCAGAACCACCACACTGTGTACGTTGAATGTCCGGTGTGAAGACATCCTTATCTTACACCCCTTTCTATTTTCTGCCCAGGATTGCCGAAGACACTTTGAATAGCCTCCTGTATTTGCTGCGAGGACGTCTTTGATTCGGTTACCGACGTCTTCTTCAGCGGATGCATCTAATGTTAGTACACTACTGTGGCACCTTGCATTATTAGAAATATTCATAGAAATATGATTTAATTTTTTCTTACTCGGTTTATTAAACAGGTTGTTGATTTTTTTTAAAACGGAAAATAATTGAGTTGAAAATAATTCACTAAGATTGTACTTAGACGATCCTAAGGGAAGAAGAGGAAGAAAAAGAGAAAAAGCAAAAGAGAGAGGTCGAGAAATACAAAAAGCGGTCATTAACAAAAACACGAGTCAGAAAGATATCTTGGCCTGCGTGTGGCCGAATTTTTTAAAGACAATTGGAAGAATAGAATTAGAAATAATAAGAAGAAAGAAAGGGAAAAGACATGATATCAAAACGGGCCGCTTGATGAAAACCAGATATCGGTCAAAACATCTGACCTACTTTTGCGTAGAAAGACTCATTATCAATTTGGAGTAAAAGGAAATTTTTTTAGAACAATAGAGAGCGAAATCTTAATCAGAGAAAAGGTGTTTTTGGGTTGAGGGGAGTGACCGGTGGAACTATATACAGATCCTGACCTATTAAGAATTAGAAACCTACGATAATAAAGTGGGAACATTTTCAATGTAGATAATTAAGATTTTCTGACTGTCGGGTCTGACAAAGACGGGAGGTGAAGGGGACGATTGTCTCAGTTCACAGATAGCGCCAATATTCTTCCCTGAAGTCACATCTAATTAGCGGCGGGCTGTTTGACAGAGCCCAGGTGAGAGAAAGCCAAGATTGTCATTTTTCGTACGTGCAGAAAAGGCAAAATTGGATTTTGTTTTTTTAAAAACAAGAACGATGTAACCCCGCCCGAACGGAGGAGAAAGGATGCTCGATCAATAACAATTGGTCGGAAACGATCACGTGATCTGCAGAAAAGAAGAGAAAGAAATGCCCGATCAGGAACCATTGGTCGAAAAACGGTCACCTGACATACGAGAGACTAAGAGAGATGGGTGTGCACCTCCCACAAAGGGCACTGTGAGGAAGTAGGGTGAAAACAATAGCGATAATGGGAAATCAAAAATAATGCGACTTTTGGAGTTATTGAGAAAACCCTGACGCCGACAGACCCACCCCAGTTTGTTGCGGCGTCAATAAAAGCAGGACCCCAGTCGACAGAAATCAGTTGGAGTGGAGTTGCAGCTGGACCGCGGGCAGGGATAGAGCCTGAACGCGGGCATCGGGCCCGATTCACTCGCCCCTTTGCGGGCAAAAGAATCCTCAGACAAGAAATCCTCCCAGCCCAAGTCGAAGACAAGAGAACTTCCAGCCTAAGTCGACGAAGAAGAAGAAATACAACTCAAGTCGAAGAGAAGAATCAACTGCGAATGATCGATAGAAATTAGCCCCAGTGTCGAACCAAACCACACTCCGACATACACAATTCTAAAGAGTAGGCAATTCGAAATCTTTAGGTTGTGTGATAGAAGCTTGTGCCATAGTCCACAGAGCGGGTTGGGAAATGAGAACAATTTTGTTTTTATGTAACGGACATTAAGATATAAAAGGTTGTTACCCATTTTTTTCATCAGCAATCTTTTTGTCTCGTGAGTTTATTTTCTCTTTTATTTGTGTTTTTCCACCCCGTCGGACTCAACTTGTATCGGCCCCAATCCTGCTGGTCCCGTCTGTCTAAGATCTAAACACAGCGTGGGTAGACAGACCGGAGATCGGTACAGTTGCTTTAGTGACCAGGTATTGGAAGCGAGTCGGGGAAAGGCGAGGCTGGTGATCATCTGACCAAGGGGTTGGAGCGGCACGCTTGGACCCAGGAGGAGCGACCAGGAGGAGCGACGTCACCGTTGGCGCCGTAACCAAAGGATCCGACCCTGGACCAGGTGTGTAACCGTCACAAGTGGTGCCGTGACCAGGATCAACCCTGAGACAACCACGTCACATATGGTGCCGTGGTGACCGAGGGATTTCAACCCTGAGAAGATCACGATCGACCGCCGTTGCTGAAAATTCAGACAGAACTCAGAACGACCCGGGACCAAAGGAAAAGAAAGAACAGAATCGTCTGTAAGGTAGGACACCTTGTTTTGTTTCCCAACCTCGATTGTTGCTGTATAGACTGTCTTTCTCTGTAGACATGTCAGATTATGATTCGGATAGAGCAGTGGGGGGTGAAGAAGAAGTAGGCGGGGGTTGTCAGTGGATCTAAGGAAGCTGTTGGGTGGACCGAGGGTCCCAGTATTTGATGGCAGCGGGAAGGAGTTTAAAACTGGCTGGCAATCCTCGAGAAGAGCCGAACCATCTACGAGCTCTCGGACCAAGAAACCCTGTATTTGGCATACGATGCCACAAAGGGAAAAGCGTCTGAGTTCGTGAGGGGGCTCTTGGAGAACCAACCCCTTGGCTTGGGAAGAAATAAAAAGACTACTGACCAAAGAATTCGCCGACGAAGGTACGGCCATAGAGGCCATGAGGGCCCTTTTAAAACTAACACAGCTGCGGGATGAAACCCCGGGAGAATTGGGGCCCGAGCGGGGAAGCTATCGTCATTGGCATTCCCGAAGTGGTCAGGGATAATGCGGTTATGCAGGCTCAACTGGCGGACCTGTATGTAGAGGCGCTGAGCGACGAGCGTGTTCGTCACGACGTATTGAAAGAAGGACCGCTCAGACTGTCGGCAGCGATAGAGCTGGCCAGGGAGAGCCAGGGGTGTGGGATAAAGTGAAGAGGTGTGGGAAGAAGCAGATACCAAGTCAGGAGGCTGGAAGAAGGGGGGTAGGCGGAAGAACCCCGTGTGGAATCAGAGGGTTAAGGAAGAGGTGGATCGGGCAGAATTATGGGAGGAGGACCCCAATAGAAGGGCATGGTCGACCAGGCATGGCTTTTATAAGCCCACGCCGGGTCGATACGGGCTGGTCTGCTGGACCTGTGGGTACGAGGACCACAGGGCGGCGGAATGTCCGACGAAGTGGGGGTTGCCCCAGACTTCGATCGTGACAGGTGCACCAGGTGTGGTAAGAAAGGACACCTGGCCAAGTGGTGCGGGCTGAGGAAGGGTCCCCCACCGATATTAACAAAGAAGGCTGAGCCCAAGAGACCGGCCCAGGGAAAAGCCAGCGGGCCACCCCAGAATTAAGAGGGAGGGTGGCCCAGTTAAAAAGGAGAGAAATAAAAACTTGGACCAGTGGGTGGGCGAGCCGCTTGAATAGAGGACAGGTTCCCCGAGGATAGACACAAGGCCAATCCAGTTAAAAAAGGGAAAGAGCAAAATGTTGGACATGTGGTCAGGCGGGCCACTTTGCGGCAAGCTGTCCAACAAGAAGGTGCTGGTTTTGCAGGAGGCCAGGACACCTGAAAAGAAACTGTATTTTTTAGAAACGGCCATGGGATACCGGGAGAGGTCCGGCCGGGGTCGCCCAGGTGCAGGGGCGCAGAACTCCACCTCATGAGAAAAATGAAGGTGATATATTACTACTGGCGCCTATGGCTGGGTTAACCCAAAGGTGGGGACCCAGGAAGAAGAAAGCTCAAGTGTTCTCTTCGCTAACGCAAGAGAAAGAACTATCCTGTAGAGCAGAGATAGGTGGTAGAGAGATGAGGGCTTTGGTGGACACAGGAGCATCTGTGTCATTGATGAGAGAGGAAACATACAGGCGGGTGAAATGGAAGAGAAGGTTACGGGAAGCGGACATAGAGATCACGCAAGCAGATGGAGCCCCCCTGGAGACAAAAGGGATGGTGAGGCTCCCGGTGAGGATTGGGAGGGTGAAGAGCACCCAAAATTTTTACGTAACCCCCGACCTGTGTACAGAGGCAATCTTGGGAGAAGATTGGCTCCGGAGCCAGAAGGCCCAGATCGAGTTTAATCCTACTGTGTTGGTGGTGAACGGCGAGAGAACGCCATTGGGATGCCCACCAGAGGAAGAGATAACCATAGTGGTGGAGGAAGATGTAAAGTTACCTCCTAGGGACCGCAGTGTCGGGAAAGGGTAGGCTAATGTCAGAAAAAAAAGGTACGGAGAGGACCTCTGCAGTTGGTCCCTGTAGAAGGAAAGAGCCTAGAAGATAGCGAGGTAACCCTGTGTGCGAAACGGTAGTGGAGGCAGCCGAGTTGGTGCCCATTATGATGGTGAACCAAGCTCAAAAGACTATAAAGGTTAGGAGAGGGAGAAGATAGGAGAGCACTTCCCTGCGAACTCTGAGTCGGGTGAGATTCGAGGAAGAACGAAGGAAGCTAGTAGAGCAAACAGAAGGAATTGAAAAGGAGCAAGCAGACAGTGAAATAGCTGCTCTGAGAGAGAAGGTGAAGTCAGGAGAGACCACCAAGTATGCCATAATAGAGGAAAGGCTGTATTATCTCTCAGGAAGGGATGAAGAAGTCAAACCCAAGTTGTATGTGCCCAAAAGTTTAAGACCAGAGATATTGGAACAGTGCCACGAAAGGTTAGGTCACATGAGAATTGATAGGACATGTGATCTCATAGGAAGAAAGTACTATTGGCCCAAACTGTACGGAGAAGTCACTAGCTATGTTCGGAGTTGTGTAGTGTGCCAGTCGCAGAGCAGAAGACAGGAAATGGCACCCTTGGAGGAGACAGACGTACCAAACTTCCCCTTCGAGAAAGTGAGTATGGATGTATCAGGACCATATGGGGAAACTGCACAAGGAAACAACTATATAGTGAGTTTTGTCGATTGGCTAACAAATTGGCCTGAAGCATTTGCAGTACCAGACAAGAAGGCCAGAACTGTGGCCGGGTTGATAATAAGTAAAATCTTCCCTAGGTATGGTGCCCCTGTGCAATTGGTAACAGATAATGGCACGGAGAATGTGAACAGCATCATGAGAGAAGTTTTGACAGGTTTGAATGTAGAGCACATAAAAACATCCCCATATCACCCCCAGGGAAATGCTAAAGTGGAAAGGTTTCATAGAACCTTGGGAGATGCATTGGCCAAGTTGGTCAGAGAAAACATTGGAAATGGGGACTTGTATTTGACGCAGGCTCTAGCGGCCGTGAGGTTTACGATAAACGAAACCTCCAGATTTTCTCCTTATTTTTTGTTGTTTGGCAGAGACGTGGTCCTGCCTGTAGATAACCTACTGAAGCCCCGAAGAAGGTATATGGGAGAAGATCATCATCAACTATTGCTGGAACAGCAACATAAGATATTCGTACAGGCCAGAAGAAGAATAAAGAGGGCCCAGAAGAAAAGAAATGAGAGGGTGAATGCTGAAAGAAAGGTGGTAGAATTGAAGGTTGGAGACCCTGTCTACTATAAAATCCACCAGAGAGAAGGAAAACTGGACCAGAGATGGGAACCGTACTACCGGATAGTGGAGCAGACGGGCCCAGTATCATATGTAATATGGGATCAAGTGGCAGGACGAGCGAGGAGGGTTCATGCCAATGATCTGAAGAAGGCTGAAATAGCTAACCTGGAAATGAGCGAGCCGAGGCCTAAGAAGACAAGGAAAAGGAAGGTAACTCTGGTTGAACCGGAAGGGATGGAGACGGAGGAAGACTCCGAAGAAGATGAGGAGATAGGTCGACTTGACCAGATAAACGAAGCAGTCCGAGTTGGAACCCTCAGCGGGGATTAGCGATGTTCAGTCGTCTACTGAGTCAGTGCAGAGAAGACCCCGTGAGATCGCCATCACACCCCTATGTCCGAAGAAAAGGAAGAAAAAGACGAAGAGGTCCAATCAAGCAGTCGAAGGCTCTAAAAAGAGACACCCTGAACAGGACGAAGGACCCAGCGAGTGGGAGGAGGAGGATCGAATACCCCTTTCCCAGCTTAAGGAAAGGATAAGGAACAGGAGAAGTTTAGACATAGAGTCGAGAGGTATTGAAGACATTCAAGGCGAAGACTCTAAACAGAAAGAAGAATCAGAGGATGAAGAAGAGGACAAAAAACCTCCTGGACGGGAGTTAAACACAGAAGGAAGGGTGGAGGTTGAGCAGGAATCACCTCGGAAGATGAGATCAGGGAGGAGAAGAACCCCAAATCTCAGTAGAACAAAAGGGCTGTGCAGAATAGAAGCATTTAGTGTCAACAGATAACGACACTGGCTCATCCAAGATCCTATTATTGGCTGACTGTGGTAGATGTGAGTGGAGGGGATGGAGATGCGGGCTGCACCTCACGAGGAACGGAAGATCATTGGCATTATTGATTGGCCACCAGTGGTGTCATGAAGTACGACCTTTAGAGTGGGCGCCACGCACACCTGACCAGACCATTCTGTCTGCTAGGGGTTAGTTAGAGGAGGGAAGAGCCGAACTAAGAGAAAAGTTATGAAATGATTGAGTGATGAGTCGAGCGAGACTAAGTGATTGTGAAGAATAACAACAAGAGAATTTGTTACCTTTCAGGAATGATAGCAAGGTACAAGGTGGTGGCAGACTACATAGCATTAAATTCGGGGAGAACGAAATTCATGTTGCTATCAGCTGAAGAAGCTAGAAGGTGTAGAGATGATACCCTGGGGACTTGTACCTCGTTGAGCCCTATCTATAAAACTGGTAACCGCAGACTGTGCATACTAGAATTGTTTGAAGGGGGGGGAAGGAATCAAAAGAATCTGCCAAGTAGAGGTATTAACAAACTCGGCATTACCACAAGCTATCAGTGTTTCAGACGGGGTGTGGGCAGTAGCCACACAGAAACATATCAGCCTGTCTGGGGTATGTGTGGGGAGAGTCCACAAGGACATTAAGAATAAGGCCACCGTTATCCCTGGTGATGCTACCCATGGGATGTTCGGCGGTTGGGGTGTCCATCTCCTTGCCCCCTATTACCAGATGGAAGAAAGGTATGAAGAAAAAGATTCACTCATAGAGATGATTGGTAGAGGCTTAGTCAATTGTACAGAATTATGGGAGCCGATAGTGAAGAGATTCTCTAATGTCACCTTAAATAAGATGCCAGTATTAATGAAGCCAATAGAAAAGATCGATATGGATCACTTAAGGGATAAGTTAAGTGCGTTGGGAGACGAAGGTGTAGCTTGGGAAGACGATGAGCAGATCGCGATAAGTTGGTCAATAGTAATGGGTACATTCCTAGTTATAGCCATCGGGGGTGTAATAATATGGAAGATTAAGAGTAAGAGAAGATTAGCGAACGACAGTCTAGTGAGCATGCAGCAACTCGAGAGGGAGATGCCGAGCAGTGTTCCTTACTCAGACAGGACTGGCGAAGAAATTGCTGAAAGACCAATGGAGGAGGCTGGCGTGAGACCACCACGTGCGGCGGAAAAACCTCCCACGGCAGAGAGGAAAACATTGACCAAGAAGAACAAACCCTAGTGAACACATCTGCACCTACAAACACACGCACACATTACCTTGCATGTAAAACAAAAGAAAATGAAAAGAACATTTCATTGCATGTAGAACAGAAGAAAACGAAAAGAACATTTCATTGCATGTAGAACAGAAGAAAATGAAAGGAACATTTCATTGCATGTAGAACAGAAGAAAATGAAAAGAAAATTTCATTGCATGTAGAACAGAAGAAAATGAAAAGAACATTTCATTGCATGTAGAACAAAAGAAAATGAAAAGAACATTTCATTGCATGTAGAACAGAAGAAAATGAAAAGAACATTTCATTGCATGTAGAACAAAAGAAAATGGAAAGAACATTACCCTTGCATGTTAGAAAGTAGAATAGAATTGCATGAGACAAATGCATGGTGCATGTTAAATGATGTAATTGGGTTTAGGTGTCATTTACGGGTAAATGACAAATCGGTTAGGGAGGATTGTGGCACCTTGCATTATTAGAAATATTCATAGAAATATGATTTAATTTTTCTTACTCGGTTTATTAAACAGGTTGTTGATTTTTTTTAAAACGGAAAATAATTGAGTTGAAAATAATTCACTAAGATTGTACTTAGACGATCCTAAGGGAAGAAGAGGAAGAAAAGAGAAAAAGCAAAAAGAGAGAGGTCGAGAAATACAAAAAAGCGGTCATTAACAAAAACACGAGTCAGAAAGATATCTTGGCCTGCGTGTGGCCGAATTTTTTAAAGACAATTGGAAGAATAGAATTAGAAATAATAAGAAGAAAGAAAGGAAAAGACATGATATCAAAACGGGCCGCTTGATGAAAACCAGATATCGGTCAAAACATCTGACCTACTTTTTGCGTAGAAAGACTCATTATCAATTTGGAGTAAAAGGAAATTTTTTAGAACAATAGAGAGCGAAATCTTAATCAGAGAAAAAGGTGTTTTTGGGTTGAGGGGAGTGACCGGTGGAACTATATACAGATCCTGACCTATTAAGAATTAGAAACCTACGATAATAAAGTGGGGAACATTTTCAATGTAGATAATTAAGATTTTCTGACTGTCGGGTCTGACAAAGACGGAGGTGAAGGGACGATTGTCTCAGTTCACAGATAGCGCCAATATTCTTCCCTGAAGTCACATCTAATTAGCGGCGGGCTGTTTGACAGAGCCCAGGTGAGAGAAAGCCAAGATTGTCATTTTCGTACGTGCAGAAAAAGGCAAAATTGGATTTTGTTTTTTAAAAACAAGAACGATGTAACCCCGCCCGAAAGGAGGAGAAAGGATGCTCGATCAATAACAATTGGTCGGAAACGATCACGTGATCTGCAGAAAAGAAGAGAAAGAAATGCCCGATCAGGAACCATTGGTCGAAAAACGGTCACCTGACATACGAGAGACTAAGAGAGATGGGTGTGCACCTCCCCACAAAGGGCACTGTGAGGAAGTAGGGGTGAAAACAATAGCGATAATGAGAAATCAAAAATAATGCGACTTTTGGAGTTATTGAGAAAACCCTGACGCCGACAGACCCACCCCAGTTTGTTGCGGCGTCAATAAAAGCAGGACCCCAGTCGACAGAAATCAGTTGGAGTGGAGTTGCAGCTGGACCGCGGGCAGGGATAGAGCCTGAACGCGGGCATCGGGCCCGATTCACTCGCCCCTTTGCGGGCAAAAGAATCCTCAGACAAGAAATCCTCCCAGCCCAAGTCGAAGACAAGAGAACTTCCAGCCCAAGTCGAAGACAAGAGAACTTCCAGCCTAAGTCGACGAAGAAGAAGAAATACAACTCAAGTCGAAGAGAAGAATCAACTGCGAATGATCGATAGAAATTAGCCCCAGTGTCGAACCAAACCACACTCCGACATACACAATTCTAAAGAGTAGGCAATTCGAAATCTTTAGGTTGTGTGATAGAAGCTTGTGCCATAGTCCACAGAGCGGGTTGGGAAATGAGAACAATTTTGTTTTTATGTAACGGACATTAAGATATAAAAGGTTGTTACCCATTTTTTTTCATCAGCAATCTTTTTGTCTCGTGAGTTTATTTTCTCTTTTATTTGTGTTTTTCCACCCCCGTCGGACTCAACTTGTATCGGCCCCAATCCCTGCTGGTCCCGTCTGTCTAAGATCTAAACACAGCGTGGGTAGACAGACCGGAGATCGGTACAGTTGCTTTAGTGACCAGGTATTGGAAGCGAGTCGGGAAAGGCGAGGCTGGTGATCATCTGACCAAGGGGTTGGAGCGGCACGCTTGGACCCAGGAGGAGCGACCAGGAGGAGCGACGTCACCGTTGGCGCCGTAAACAAAGGATCCGACACTGGGCCAGGTGTGTAACCGTCACACTACCAAGGTATGGAAACTGTTCAACATTCTCCAGGTCCAGACGTTGATGGTAATTTTGACTCCAGGTGCTGGTTGGTGTCCCGGTCCTGGCTGGTACAAGACCTTGGTCTTTGCCACATTGATGGTGAGACCATAGCGCATGTACGCTCTGGAAAATTTGAGTTCTGGAGGTCTTCGAGTTCATGGGCCTGGTTGCAGTTGTTATCGGCTTATTGGAGCTCTGTGACTCGTGCGTTTGTTGTTCGATTCCTGGACCAGAGGCGAGTTAATGTAGCCAGAATTAAAATGCAATTATAATTACTGCTTCGTTTTTTACCCTACGAGTGTCATTAAATTTGTAACTATTAAAGTGAATGAAAGTGTTCATGTATTTATTTAATAAATCATACTATTTATATCAAGGGTTATACAAACGGTGAATATTAAAATAATTTCCAATGCATTTCTATCGTAAAACAGTGCTAAACTTTGCTGTTTCGATAAATACGTAATCATCACGGTGAATGAAAGTTTTGATGCATTTGTTTAATACATCTTACTCTGTATATCAAAGGTTACAGTATTAAAATGATATACAATTGATTTTTATATCAAAATCGTTTAAAATACATTTTTATGAATAAAATGTGCGACATTTACTGTCACGGTACAAGCAATAATTAAAGAGAATGTACTTTTGATGCATTTGTTTAATAAACCATTCCTGTAATATAATTGACTGCATAAATTGTTTGACGAAGAAAAATAGAGGAAATTTGAATGCTCAGAAAGTGAGTAACTTCAGTACGGCTTCTTGTTTTATCAATTTAAATTGCTATCAATTTCAAAACTGTATATTTCTCACCCCCCCCCAGCCAAATTAACCTAATCAATGAATTGTAACGAGTATGTATTATATTTCCCAGCGATACAGATTTTCTAAATATTAAAGATAAGTTACTTTTCTTTCAGGTTGGCCTAACAGATATGTATTGCGTTTTTTTTTTAAACGTTTTCAACGTTGCAACTCTTGTCGAAAGCAGGTGTTCTGTCACAGCTTAATTGCATTACTTGACAGGTGTTTAAGTAATGCGTTTTATCAAAACTTTAGCGTTCAGCGAGTAGTCCGTCAGGCTGTCAAATTACCAATCGATCGTAGAATTTTTTTTCATTTCACCACAAGCAAGGCGATAAGGACGCAATGGGTTACTGGGAGTGAAAGAGAATGAGATGTCTTTAGTGAAGAGAAAGAACAATAAGGAACAGAATTCAGGAAGATAGAGATTGGTGTTGCATTTAAATTTTTGAAGGTTGTAATTGGCAGGGAAGCAAGAAATCGGAAGGGAGTTCCACAGATGAGAAGTACGACAATAGAAACTATTAGCATAGAACTGAGGGTTGCATCTCTCTAGTTCAACAGTAAAACGGTGAGACCTAATTGCCAATCTAGTAGCAAGCTTAAAATCCTACAATCAAGGCACCAAGGAGAAAAGCTCATCAGAACAATTGCCATGAAAATATTTGTAGAAAAGACGGAAGGAAGCCACGGTGAGAAATTGACTGAAGTCGAGATGCCAGGTCAAGATCGATTACATTACAGACCCATCTTGGAATTTTGTCAAGAATCTTAAGATGCACAGTAGGGGCACCAGACCAGATATAACAATAATATTCGATGTACGGACGAATGGTAGATTTATAAATGTGCAAGATGGATTCTGATGAGAAAAAATTTGTCGGTCGGAAAGTAAAGTCATGATTCTAGGTGAGGACCAATAACATTACATTCTTTGCATTTTGTTGAGAATCTCATGATATATAACAGGAGCATCAGACTAGATATGGCAATAATATTCAATGCACAGACGAATGGTAAATTTACAAATGTGCAAGATGGATTCTGACCAGAAAAATTGTCTGGCAAGAGACAGTGAACCAACTTTCCTATCAGTAGACTTATCAACTTTTCATGTCAGTAGAAAACGTGAGCCCAAGAAGGCGCAAAGATTTGTTCTCTTGGTGGGTAGCAGACAGAAAAAGTCTCTCTATTGTGATTAAATGAAAACAGTTGTGTTTTGGAGACTTTAAAATTTACAAGCCGTTCCTTGCCCCAATTAACCACTGGTTGAAGATAATGTTTGAGAGTAAGTTGCCAGTTTTACTTTGTCGGGCCTGCCAGACTTTCTATTAAAACAAGAGTAAATAGTTGTGTATTTCTGCATAAATACCTATTTAGGAACTGATGGCATTGGGAAAGTCGTTGGTGAAGATAAGAAACAACGTAGGTCCAAGGATAGAGCCTTGGGGGAACCTGCATTAATGTGAAATTAACTAGAATCATGTCCGTTCAATACGACCATAATTACACGATTTGATAGGAACGACTAGATTAAACCAAATATTCGTGCAAAGACACCATAGCCCTTGAGAATGTGGAGAACCTTCGTGATATTTAAGACCATAGCTCAAACTTCGCCGTTCTTATCAAAAGCAGGATAGACAATGTTAGTTTATGGGCAAACGGAAGTCATATTGTTTATCCGAAAGAAAACCGTGTGAAGTGAGATGCTTAATCATTTCGGCGTTGATCAGAGCCTCTAGTACTTTACCAAAAAGAGGTAAGAGACTAATAGAGCGATAATTAGAGGGGTAAGAAGGTTCCACAGAGTACTTAAAGACATGAACTACAGAGGAAGATCTCCCACAAACTGGAAAGTAAGATGCAGCGAGGATCTAGTTAAACGAACTTATAAATTTTGACAATACTTTGAGGGAAACTCAAATTCTGATTCCTACCCAACTACTCAGTTTATAAAAGAAATTCGAAACAAATTGGCGCATTTACAATATACGCTGAATTTGAACGAACACTTACATTCCAGATAAAGGTCCATGCGTTTTTGTACCAGCCGTTTCTGAGTCAATGATTCACTATAAAGTCAACCATGATTATATCCACGAAGGCAGATCCAATAGAGCTGACATTAGCAACGTACCCAACGGCAGACAAGCTTAACCGAACGCGGCAGTATACGTCTGCCCATGCCATCAGCAGCAACACCAAGGCGCTTCCATCACCAGCAATGCCTTCGGCTAGCGACGAAACCACCAGTAGCAGAGACTAACACCCGACTATTCAAATGCGATAATTCGTAGAATATTTTTTCCACAATTCTATCTCACTCGACTACATATGAGTGTTTGTTTTGTCCACGTGTCTATTTTACTACTTGAGTTATACCTCGAACGAACTCTCAGTCTCCCACGACTGATATACGATACCTCGGAACGAGGAAACGATCGAACAAATAAAAAAATAAAAACTCTTTTCATTTGTCTCATCCACGCTATATTGCCATTTCTTTTGCCAATTCCACTTGTTACAAGTATGATGTGAAAGTGTAGACTTGGAGCAAAGGTGGGATAAAACTAAGTACTTACAATCTTACATTGATGCGAGAAGACATGAAAGCCGAAATAGACAACAAATATTTGGGACATTATTTCCTCGATTGCAATTTTATTTACCTACTAAGGCAGGGTGTGACATTTTTTAATTTGAGAAGCCCAGACGCTTACATATGGGTCAAGGAAAAAATTGCCCTCCCCCGCAATCAATGACACGTTGGCGTCGATATTACACCGATTCCACCTCTCTTAGTGCAGCGAGGAAAGTGCTTCCGTAAGGATGAAATCCTTGGTACCAGGCTCCTTCTTTTACCTAAAATGAGAACAGATACTTCACTTTGATCCCGGTTCTAAGCGATTAAAAGAATTCATGCAAATTTTGTGTGGGTAAATATATATTAACAATTTTATTTTTACCCCATTTTTTTTCATAAAAGAGATTAATTTGAACCTGTTCAAAAATCCATCACATTGAAATATAAGTCCTTTTGAAAAAAATTCTTCAAAACTTTGTGTCTTTTTGTGAAAATATTAATGTTAATAGTTTTAGCGTGTAAAAATGTCAGAAAAATGTCAAATGCCTAAATCAATTTTCTGATGCCAACCATAAATAGTGATACAGGCAAGAAACAAAAATAAAAAGTACAGATCTATGGAATTGATGCTAAAAGCCAGTCTGGCAACTCGGTTTCTCCTTGATTTCGTGCACGCGACACACCCTAAAGCTTACTTTCTAGACCATTCTCAATAGAATATGTCATTGGAATTTCAATATGTTACTGTTGTTTTAAACGCTAATCAAGTGTTTGAAAAATTACTTTCTCTTTTCTACTCTTCTAAACAAAACTCGATAAAAGCCTTTAAACTTTATTCATTAATTGGGCAATTTTATTCATTCAAAAGAGAATTTGCTTCTTAACATTTACAACATAGAAAGACTATTGCATTTAATCACTCTGACTGAATTTTTTTTGTATACGTAATCGCCTTCATTTTTATTTATTAAATAAAAGCTTATTGTTTGACTTGTTAAACTCAAATGTCATCCAAATTTTGGCGCCACTTACGGAAGAGACAAAATTGTTAAACTTGGAAACTTAGTGTCTGAAATAAGTGAAATCATCGAAATATCGTGTTAGAGATTGTGTTGTTACGGGTTGCTAACATGTTTAGGTAAAAACATTTCTCCTAGAATATTTATTCCGAAACAATTATGGCGAACTCAATGTGAGTTCAAGCAAAAAATAAGTAACACGAAACATTAAACAATATAAAACAAGCGACAACTAATTGCATGTATTGGCAAAAAGGAACTACATGAATATACAATTTCGATAAAAGAAGAAAACATTTAAACTACTTACATAGAAAGACATTTAAATTAGCTATAAGAAAATGTGGGTTTTTGTGTGTATGAAATTTTTTTACGTGATAGACACGTGTGTATATGTAAGTATGCGATAGACACATGTGTATATGTGAGTATGCGATAGACACGTGTGTGAAAGAGTTCAACAGTCAAAAAAAAATAAGAAAAAAGAAGAAAACGCATGCGAGTCTAGTGTACAATTACATTTGAAAGATTGTGTGGAAATAATTGAACAGTGGCTAGGGAGAGAAATTCACACCTTTTTATAGACTTAAGGAGCCCCCCCCCCTACACACACACACACACACATACATACAGACGATTTTTTGGCGTCATCTGGGGTAACCCATAATGTTAAAACACAAAATAATAAAAAAAAAAACAGCCGTAAATCACGCGAAGGGCACCAAATTCTAAGCATTATACTTAGCAAGGAGAGAGTATGATTGATGCCTTTACTTTATCGCCAGAATTCTTTGTTTGTTTCCTAGTCTACCCAAATAAGACAACTAATAGTAAAATACGACGCAAGTGTTTACCAACCGTTCAACCGGTGGCTGGGCATTACTCATTTTTCTCTACCACCGGTAAAGCGGTGGTCAGAGCTCAAACGGTTAACAAGTCACAAACAATTTTGTCGGTTTTTAACCATTAAGTATAAAAGATTTACACATGTAATAATTTTTTCACAAACCGCCTGGCTTTCTTAAAAATACACTTCTCTCAAAAGAACGTATACAAAAAACAACCTAGACGATTAAACATGTATTTATTCACTAAAGACTAATTTATAAAAAATCAAACTAACCAAACCATTACAACTAGATATACTTATATTTTGCAAACCGCGAATGGTACAAAAATGAATTTTGTGATGACAAATTCTTCCATGGACGTGGGTGATAGCTCTCCACAAGATCCTGTCCTTTGTAGCGGTTAGTAAACTTTATCTTTTTGGTATCTTTTCTGGTCCCTGTTCTGTCAACCATTTACACAAACCTGTTGTTAGGTAGGTTACTCGCTGCTTTCCTCTGTCCCTCTTGCCTTCAATATGTCCTCTTTCGCTATCCCAATGCGCCTTCGGATTTCGGTGTCACATTTTACGTCCTCTGTTAAAACCAATTCCTAGATTACTAAAGTCAAATTTGGGATTACGATGATCATATGCGCGGAAATTTCAATCTCCCAAATAAATATATCAATACTAGAAACGGATTTAAAAAATTATATTATGAATCATCAATGGCTTCTTCAACTCATTCTTTGATTTGAAGAGAATATAAATATGTTAAAAAAGAAATTATATTACCCCCACATTATCTGCAAAGATGCTCGATAGGTGGCACTGTGACTATGAAAGGACAGATAAATATATCTCCTTTCCTCTTTTGTTCCAATATGTAGCAGTGTCAATATGAGTCTTGTCCCCGCTGGGAAGATTTCAACTCACACGCGCACATATCCATCACACATATATACGCATCACACACAAACGAACAAGAATAAACACTCACACACACACGCACAAGAACACACACTTTCTAAAAGCAAAGCCTTAAATTGGTTTCTTCCTTTTGAGAAATATATTGTTTTCTTTTTTACTTTACAGAAGTACTTAGATTTTTGTTACACTTTACAGTAGCCTAAAAAAGTTTTTAGCCAGGAGAAATAAACTACAACGAATTTCAAAATTTAATAACGTAATCCCAACTCAACATAAATAAACAGTATTTGAAACTAGTATGAAGTAAGTCCTCTATTTGCTAGTTTCAGTTCTTGTATTAGATTTTTCATGGATTTGATCAAGTTATCAACAATCGTCTGAGCCATATTTTGCCAGTTCTTTAGCAATGTTTCTTTAAGGGTTGCCACTGATGTGATTTTGGTTGCACGCTTTCGAAGTTTTCTGTCAAGGTTCTCTCAAACATGCTCTATTGGATTCATATCAGGAATTTGGGTTACCATTGCAGTGATTTGATTACCTGCGATTCCTTCTAGGCTTTTGCTATTTTGCTCGTATCACATGGCCCTCCATCTTCTTGAAAAAAGTAGACATTCTTGTCAATCTGATTGGGTTCAAATAGTGGAAGTAATCCTTTCTCTAATATTTGACAGTATTTTAGACCATTCAACCACTCAACAAGAATCAGCTCAGATTTCCCAGACAGCGCCCCACACCATTATTCCAATCCCTTCATGTTTCACGGTCGTCTGCAGACATTCAGTGTTCCAACTTTCATTCTGATTTCTCCAAATATAAACCTGTCTTGATTTCGAATATTGGCAGAATTTACTTTCATCTGATCAAATTACAGACTGCCAAAATTCATAATCTTTGTTCTCGAATTCTCTCGCCCGGTCCATACGCCTGCTCCTGTTAACCTCTGAAATCGAGGACTTCTTTCTTGCAACTCTTCCTTGATAGCCTAGCTCTTTCAGAGTCTTTCTCACCGCATATGGCGGCATATCCGTGCTGTTGACGACATCTTTGACGCTCTGGAGACGGTTTCTGATGACTTCCCTCTTCGGCGCCCCTTTTCCTTCGCACTGACACGATGTTTGGTTTTCCTGAACGTTGTTCCAAAGGACAATTCTTTATTAAATTTCATGACAATATTATTAACCGTTTGATGATTAACCTGGAAAAACCTATCAATTTCTCGATTTGACTTGCAACACTGATGCCATCCTATTATTTGCCCTCGTTGAAATTCATCAATTTCCTTACTTCCGCGAACTTTCATTGCTAAATATGTCAACTATCGTTCATAGATGAGAGTAGCTTGATACTAACACGGTATTGTCTGAAAAAAAAGAAGAGATGTTATTACACAAGCCAAAATTGCTGTAAACAAGGGTGGCTAAAAACTTATCATAGCCCACTGTATATAAAAGCATATATGTAAAATTCCACCACGTGTTGAAAATGTAGAATTCAATTTCTTCGAAAGTTCTCAATCTCGTCCTTGTCCATGTCATTTAGTACCTTTCACACAAGGCAGAAATCATATCTACACAACCAGAAGATACTAACACAATAAATACTACAAAAATGTTGGAATAAACATTTTAGATAAAGTAACACTAATTAATTCATTCATTCATTCATATCAACAACGTCAGCATTTTTTGGGGGGGGGCAACAGCGTTTCATTCTCCTTACTGTTGTGGTCATGATCTTTGACTCATCTAAAAGCATTGGCAATCAATATTGTCATCATTTGCAAATTTGGAAATGGAATGAATGGAAATAAATAAATAAATAGAAGGATCTTGTAAACTGGAAAGGAGCACTTTCAAGCAACACTGAAAAAATAACAAATTTTGTATATTTAGGAGTAATGAAGCCCGTTGCAGATATATTGCTTCTAGTTTAATTAAAAGCAGTGGTAACCAAAAATTTCACATGTAAATGGCGTCTGTCATCATTTGCAGGGGTAAAAGGAAATAGAATGAATGTGAAATGAATGGAAAGAAATTTCAATACCAAGACATTTCCTTGCATTTTTATCCAAACTAAAAAAGGATTAACAAAGAGAAATATATTTGTCTTTACACTAATATATTCCAAAAAGGAAGAAAAGACATTAAACTTCCTAACTGTTACGAAATGTGTGTGTGTGTGTGTGTGTGTGTGTGTGTGTGTGTGTGTGTGTGTGAGAGAGAGAGAGAGAGAGAGAGTTCAGTCGTAATTAATCCTGGAGAAAGTTCTCCCCAGTGAGGACGAAAGCTCGTGTGTCGATACTACTATATCTTATAGAAAAAGAAAGAAAAGAGAAAGGGGAGAAATCTCATTCTTTTATAGTACTTAGGGCATCTTGGCATCTTGGCAGATCAAACGGGTGTAATTCCCACAGTATCCGCTGGTTTTCAATACTTGTCTATCACACTCGGTAATCTACAAAGAATTTCAAACGGAGTTCCGTGTTTCTGCGAAGTGTGCAATATATTATTCTCATCTCTTTATTTTCGTCACGCCCAGTATCCTCTATCTACTGAACTTGTAAGACGTCACTCAGGTGCTAATGGTGCCCCTCTTCTTCTCCCTCAACATGCAGATGCCAACCTCAGAGATTAGGTTACTTTTCAATAGGATATAACTAACTATTTTTAAAGCATGTTTTTAGCATTTTTTACTCTCTAGATTATGTTCCGGAGAGCACAGCAACTGAAACGTTGTGATATAAAAAAAATCTGAATGAGCCCTTGTATACTGAATAGGCCATCGATTTTTTTCAAATCATTTTACCCCAGGCAAGGCAATAAAGCAACTAGGACGTAGGGGTGTTATAGAATATGAGAAAACCTATTATTAAGGAGAGGGGACAATAAAAGAACAAGAATTAAGACGACAGAAGCTAACACTTGACATTTTCAAAATCAAATTTGACTGGGAAGCAAGAAGCCGGAAGAGAGTTCGACAAGAGAGAAGTGCGATAGAAGAAACTGTTCGCATAGAATTTATAGTTACATCTTCTCAGTTCAACTGTAAACTGATGGGACCTTGATGGTAATCTAGTATTGCGCTTAAATTCATAATAAAGTCTAGGTGCCATAGCTGAAAGTTCATGTAAACAATTACTATGAAAGATTTATAGAAAGGAGACGGGGAAGCTACGTTACGGTGGTGGGGAAGAGACTGAAACCAAGATGCCAGGTCAGGACCAATAAGATTGCAGATTTTTCTTTGGAATTTTGTCAATATCTCTAAATATATAGCAAGAGCACCAGACCAGATGTGGTAGCAATATTCAAAGCAAGGACGAATGGTTGACTTATAAATATGTAAGATGGTTTCAAAAGAAAAAGAACAACTAAACACACAAAGGACAGGTGAGTATAAATGAATGTCGTTTGTTTTTAAAAGTAGAATCCCAAAGATTAAATGAGAAGAAGCAATCTGCACTAAGATCGCTCCTGAGTCAACAGATTGTTTTGTAGTCGAGAGTGAGGGGAATGTCTTTGGCCACGTTAAGAACCCAGTCTTCAACGATGGCATCTTCCTTTAGGACAAGACATGTTTGTTTTAGCAGCAACGTCGAAATGCCAACGTGTTCATCACAGAATATTGAGTAAAAGAGAAAGTAAAGATTAAAGAATCATTACTTCTCACTGTAAAATGTGGTTTTGCTATAAACGAGACGAATCCAAAGAACTCTTCTTTTTACCACTATTTTGGACTTCGATTGGGTATCTCAATTATTTGAATAAAATAACCAATTATAATAGTAATGTTGCAGAATTTATGCTAATTAAGATGTGTCAGAAAGTGAAATCGTGTGAAGGCCTTAAACGTGCGTGTACATTATGCATTTATCCACAACAAATAAATTAAACGAACATATGAAGACAATACAACTTGAAGAACTCAAGGAAAAACAACGTAGTTATAGATTTCAACAATAACATGAATTTATATATATATATTTGACATACACAAAGTGATGATAGGTTGCTTGTTAAACGTGGCAAGTGAGATAAGATTGCAAAGAGTGTCCATGCAGAGATTTGGTGAATGAACGTTGATGGTTTAAGTTTGTTTGTGAAACTAAAACAGTTTGATTTCTGCTAGGTAAAATGTCAATTGTGTGAGTTCAAATAATAGTGTGTATGTGTGTGACAATTGTAGGTGTTGATTGGTTAATGATTAATTTGGGGAACAGTGCATCTTCCCGTAAGAGGTGACAGGCAAGTATGGAGGATTCCATAGTAGCATGAGACCACGTGACATAATAATATAATGTTATTCATGCTATAAGCTCCCATCAAGGAAAAATGAGTATAGCTAAAATATAATTTTAATATCTAAATTCATGTTAATTAAATTTTCAAGCATTTCAAAAAAGAATTCGTTTCGGAATTTACTGTTACCATAAGTTTACCATATTTAATGAGAGTCGTATTTCCTGAGAATAAACATTGCTACACGGTGCTGTTTCATGAATGTAGTGACGTCACAATTTGAACTTTTACGTATAACATAAATAGTGGCTTTATTGAATTCACGAAATATTTTGCTTACAATATAAAAGCCATATAATAATTTGAGAATAAAAGGACATGTTATGGGAAGCCCCTTAGGTTCTTTATTCTCTAACTTTTAAGCATAACGAGTGTAATTTTGTTTTCTATTTGCATTTCCGATGCGTAAACAATATGTGTACGTGTGTGTGTAAAGGAGAGAGAGAGAGAGTCCTTGTCACATAGCACTTTTATACAGTTTCTCTTGTGTTCTAAGCAAGAAATTAACATTTAAAAACTAAAAGTAATTACTCTATCCTTGAATTTCTCCGTCGTATGAGCAAAACAAAAAAAAAAAACAAACAAACAAACAAACAGAAAAAACAGAACAACAAAACAGAATTTTGCCGCCATTGGTTAAAGAGATTACATTTGAATATTTACGTCCGGGTCTTGTAAATAAAGAACAGTTGTCCATTTCGTCCTTGTTGACTGACAACCTCTCTATCAGTAAGGTGCTAAAGCTGGTGAAATTATGATTCTGTAATTTTATCTGTTTTTCAGATATTATTTGTAAATGTAATATAAGAAATGTCGATAAAAACTTGATCGATGTTTCTAGGCTCTTGCGTAGCAACACTCTAGCACATGCAGCTGCCAATTATGATGGGAAGAAGTTGAACACTTTTAAAATAAATGAATTCACCACATAGAGGACTGATATATATATATATATATATATATATATATAAGGACAGCATTATCCATAAAAAGAGAAATTATACACATGTGCACACACATAAATAGAGAAATAGATAGGAAAAAGAAAAAGAAATAATTTATGTGCTTAGCTGTAGTGTGTGTGTGTGTGTGTGACTCTCCACGTGGTTTGGTGAAATTAAGTACTCAGCTTGCCTGAGTACTAAGAAATCTCCTCGAAGAGGAAGACTGGATACATCCGTTATTTACCGCCATCTGTAACAGAGAGCAAAAGAAAGAGAAAGAGAGAGTTTATGACATTTCTTTTTACATTGCTGGATACAACGTGAGCGTTAAGGGAGGTCCCTTAGCAGACAAGGTATGGTAATTCCACAAATCTTCCGTGTTTAATACAAACTAACTTACTGTAAGATTACATATCTTTCTAGAAGTTTCTCTTTTGCATTCCTCTACGGTGAGGTGCTGAAAAGATCCCAGTTCGACTCATTTCCTCAAATCTGATCACTTCATCAAACATCAGAATTATTTTTATTTTGTTTTGTTCGGTGAGTTCCCTCTTGCTCACACAGATAAATTTTCGCAATTCTCAAACCGGAGTTCGTTTACCCTTGAAGCTACGCGAGATAAATAATGAGGAAAGGGGCTTGGAAAATTTGACACTCGTAGGACATATACAACACAAGAGGGGCAGAGGAATGCAACGCATAACCTACCTACCGAGTTTGTGTAAATATGGTTGGCAGAACAGGGATAAGGAGTGATAGCAAAATGATAAAATTTACTAAAAGTTACAAAGTACAGGAAATTGTGGAGAGCCATGATCGCCACACCCTGAAGGAATACGGCACATAGGAGAAGAAGTATGAACAAAGTAAAGTTTCATTCGAGACTGTCAACTGAAAATGATAGACGTGTGTGTCTCACTGAAACAGTTCCAAGAATATATTTACTTGTTGATAAGAGCTATGTTCATCCATCTCATTAACTGTGTAACAATATCTTGAATAAGCTTATAATAAACAAATACGATTTGTCTGTTATCTCTTCTATTATATGCATATATTTTATACTCTAATCTTATCAAACGATACGCCAACACAATTAGGTCGCATTGCAGGAGGGAAAAGAAAGACTAAGAAATCCTGCTGTACTTCCTTTTAGTAGTAACAGAACAACATCCTAGTGAACAAAATCCAAGTGGACAATATCCCAATATCTTATCTTGAATGTGAACAAAATACCAATCTCAAAAGTAAAAGTCTCATATATAAAAAGAAACTTTAACATTGAAAATTCAAAGAACTTTTAATTTATATTTTAATGCCAAATTGAGACAATAATATCCAATATATACTCTTATATGTACAATATCCAAAATATACTCTTATATGTACAATATCCAATATATACTCTTATATGTACAATATCCAATATAGACACTCCAATGCCAAATTGAGACAATAAATACGATATATTCACTTATTTCATGGTAAAAAATTATGCTCCATTTATGTATACATAATTATGAATGATCATTTGATACCCCGAAGGAACTCCTCCACACACTTAGATGAGGATATTTTATCTTAATATAGTATGATAACAGGTGAATGACCTTTACACCTAATCTTATTAATTAATATTTTATTAAAATCCCAATCTCATAAGTAAAATTCTCATATTTTGTCCACTTTTGGGATAAGAGGCTGGTTTGTTGTCCGTTGAATTTTTGCCCTTCTGGATTTTTGTCCACTGGGTTATTTTGTCCAATGTGATTTTGTCCACTAGATTTTTCTCCACCGGATTTTTGCCATAGACCCCCTTTTAATTGTTGTCAACTTTTCGTTAATTTACATGAAAACGTTGATTTATTTCTTTTGTGAATTTGATAAGATCTAATCTTTATTTTCGTTATTAAATGAATTTCTTACGTGTACAGTGATTTTTCCAATGGAGAAAAAAAAAATGAAAAAATTAATACGTTCATAAGGTGCAAAATAAGCGTGAAAATAAAAAGAAATAATTTTGTTTATTTAAAATTATGTAAAACGGAAAAGGACATAAAGGCTTGTTGGAAATATTCGTCTGATCGTAAAATAAACATGTCCTTTGTAAAGGGATACAGCAAAAAATCAAGAATAGTTAATGTTCTGCCCTATCAAGAGTTGAGAAGTCCATAGTAGTAGCGAAGGATATATTGTTGAATGAGGAATACCAACTGAAGAATTATGTTAGCAACGATGCAAATTTCGAAGAAGGCTGGGTCTGTGTCTGCTAGCAGGTAGTTTCAGAAGAACAAATTGTCAGTTTTCAGCCTTTGTATGTTATCCGGAGTTTGGGTTGGCCTCGTGGTGTTCGGAGTTTAAAGTCTTCTCGCTCTCAGCTGAAAATGTTAATTCAAGAACTTGACCTCCACTGACCTGACTTCAATGTAGACAGGGCATGAATAGTGATTTAACCGGTCGACGACCTTGTTTATATTTAGGTCTCAATCCCTTTTTCCAGAGCAATGGAGCCAAACACAGTGTCGCCATAGTCACGCTCAAAATCAAGGGTTTTCAAGAAAGTTCCCGTTCGAATACTTTATTGGTTAATAGGTTTGTTCTTAGGTAAATATAACAGAGCAACACTCTCTCTCTCTCATCGCATTGGTCTCTAGGTTCCGTCAGCCACCGTGGTTACCATCTAGCTGACTCCTCAGTCGTTAACGCATTGCTGGTTTGTCGCTGGTATCGTGGTGATGAGTACGGTTCCATTTGCTCTAGCTGGCGTTCGTCTCCTTCACGACCATTCACTCCTCTTTCACATAGTGTTTTTGATCCCAGGGGATAAGAAGATCTCTGATGAAGTAAACTGAAGTGAAGAACAGGTCGATGGCGAGTAGCTACACAAAAAGAATTCTTTGGAATGAAGATTTAAACCAGGTTAAAAATGTAACAACGATTTGCTTTATATATGATTTGTTGCGGTTTTAACCCTCCCCACTTTTGTTATAATCAAATGACACTGTGATCCCCTTTTGGAGATTACAGCCTGTGTTAATAGTAATTTAAATTTCTAAGGTCTAATCTTCAGGACTGGCGCGAGGTTTTGATCAGGAAGTCTCGGCGAGCGATGTGGATTCCAGTAACAGTAATGTGGAGACGCTGTAAGTTGTTCAAATCTCCAGCTTATATGGAGTCCTGTGTCTAGCAGGTGCGGGGTTAACCAGGGTCTGGGGTTAGGTTATCTCCCACCCTTAGCATCACCCTTTTTCTAAAATCCCATATTTTATCTTTATGTTTACTCGAGTAATTTTCTAAATTTAGGGTTTGTTCAGCCCCCTTTTGAGAGTGGTCAGAGAAATCAAGCATCCCCTTAACTCCTTCACTTCTCAATTCATACCATCGCTCCATATAGGCGGTGCTAATCTCTCTATCCCTTTTACCACCTTCTCAGCATCCAACCTCAGCCCATTTCCAAAGTCTGGTACATCTGTCTTTGTGACGAATCCAAACTTTTAGAATGCGTAGGCGAAAAGGTGATTTCCAGTAATTAATCTTTCTTTATTAGCTTGTCTCACGCTGGTTGTTTTAGGTAATTTCCCAAAGCCAGGGAATTAACCATATCTAAGATAATCGGAGCCAATCCGGATGCCCCCCCCCACCTCCACTGCCAGCAAATCTCAAGAATTGTTTTGTTCATGCGCAGTTGTCAGGGGTGCGAAAGAAAAGGAAAGAAAAATATTCCCAACATCTTTAATAATAATAAAAAATATTTTTCTCGGTTTATGTGTTTCTCGGTTAACAAGACCTCACAACCTGTTGTCTATGGTTACTCCAGTAATCAATCTTTCTTTATCAGCTTGTCTCCAAAAAACCCAAAATAATATCGACTATAAAAAATTTAACAAATGTCCCAGAAATTAAAATAAACGAATCTGTCCCCAACCTTAAGCACTAATCTTTATTTTTGTAGGGATATTTTTCTTCTGGGTGCCTGACATAAACCAGATGTTTTTCCTGGCTCTTTGTCCAGAACAATTTTCATGTTATTTTGGTGACCACCCGTTTTCTTTACCGACAATATATGTTTTTTTCAATTTTCCAGGGCCGATATCTTCGATGACACATTAATTGTCTTTCTTACCGGCGGGAAGTGGGGAAGGTTTTGGGAGTCTTGGTTTTGCTCAATCTTACTGAATTCTGTCGAGTTAAATTTGTGTTCGATTCTTCTTGGAACTGTATTTCGCTTTTTAAATTTTTTTTCTCAACTTTTCAATCCACTTTCCTGAGAATTTCAATAATTATCATCCAGTTAGTTGTTTCTTTCCTCTTACTTTTTCTTTTTTCTGATTAACTCCCTGAGGTCCCAGTGTCACAAGAGATACAGAGTTATTGTTTTTTAGAGGTTTTTTTTCACATAAATTTTTATACATGAAGTTTCCTGTCTTTTTTTGTTTTGTTTTTTATTTATTTTTTTTTTTTGTCTTTTATTCACTTATCCATAAGTTAGTGTTTGAATTAAAATAGACAACAAAAAATATGTTCTTGCAGTTATTTTAACGTGTGAAAACCTTTTGAAGATCGTTTTTTACTGTAGGTTTTGCTTATAGTGGCTAACTTTGCAAAAAGTTAACGTTTTACAAACGGAATATTGATTGTGTTATCAAATAAACCTTATCGTCTACTTACAACATATGTCAATCAAAATGAACCCAAAATCCGTTATTGATGTTAACGACATATTTCACAAAGAAACCAAATGTACGAGGGGAAATATTTTGTATATGTGAGGCTGAAATTGATGTTGTAAAAATACCGCCAAAATGAAACCTGACGGTTTATATTAATAAAGATCCATGTATACAATTTGGTTATCGAAAATTTGTAAAAAAAATGAGGCTCGAGTCTTATGACATCAAAACCCGCCTAAGTTTGCGAACAGGTGTAATTTAAAAAGTGACATTTGTATCTTAAATCAATGTATGAAGTAAGGACCCCAAAGTATCAAATTTCTGATTCAAATCGGAGCTGATTTGTGGTTATTTAAGAAGTCGATATTTAACAGCATCCCTACGAGGTAGAACATCGCACAAGGCCGAATTTAATGTGGGGGTAATCCGAGCCCGTAGGCTCGGCCAAAGATTCCCCGTAGACCCCGTATAAAACGGAGTCGGGTAGCTGTTTCCCGAGACGAGACTCTACCCTTCGACATAGCCTCGTCTGGGGATCCTCTCTGCCGCAGACAGAGAGTTCGACCAGCACAGCTGGAAAAGATTCCAGCTAGTCTCTGGTTATTTAAGAATCTGGTTTGTCCAACAAACAGAGAAGACGTCGACTGGTTATTATAATAATAATAATAATAATAATAATAATAAGAAGAAGAAGAAGAAGAAGAAGAAGAAGAAGAAGAGTTTCGGCATTCACAAAAACGGCACCAATAACTACTATGGCACAGAAAAGAAAGAAGCTGAAAGAAAGAGGAATGAAAATAACAGAAAAAGAAAAAAAAAAAAAAAAAGAACGGGAGAAGCAGAAAGAAAAAAAAAGGAAAAGAAAGCAGAATGAAGTTTCTATCTGATTATCTTTCTATAATTGTTTGTGAGAGTTTGTCACAGAATTAGTGGCTTTAATCCTGATGTTGAACTTTTTATGAAAATCCGAAATTTATCACATCTCAATTTGTAAAACAGAACTATAAACAAACCAGAAACCAAGTGACATCTGTGAATTGTTGACTTTCTCAACTTTTGTTCATAATAATTGAATTGTAATGTGTGATGAAGAAAAGAGAAAATTTTGTGTAAGTTTGTTTTGTAAATTTTATATTTTGTGCTATTATTAATGTAAATGTAATGTAAATTTTTTTCAAATTTCACACCGTAGTAAGAATCTTGTGTTTTGTTCGTTTGCATCATTCATGATACTCGGGATAAGAGATTTTTGACGTAATCTCTTTTCCTCCTCTCGCAAAACATCCGTTTTAGTATCAGTATGCGAAAAAAAAAAACGCAGCAATACTTTCAATAAAGCTTACGCCCAACGATGCCATTGGGAGCGATTTAAACGTTATTATCCTTAATTCAAAGCATTCTGGTAGTCTTTTTTCTTTTCAATTTAGTCGGGTATATCGAAGTTGGCGTTAAGACCTCAACTAACACGATATTTTCGATAGCAAGTAGATTCGTCTTTACAGGCATTTTTTATACATTCTTTACACAGATTTTCATTTTTCTCCAATTTACGTTCATGAACCTAGTCAATTTTTCTTCACCAGTAAAAGAACTGTTATTACACAATCATCTCTACTAATTTAAGGATGAGAGAACAAAACAGAGGAAACACTTGAAATTCATGCCCGGTATCGGTTTCCAAAAGCTTTGCCAAAACTGGGTAGCAATGTAGTATTTATAGATTGGCTGATTTGCGATATACGCTGGCGAAGGAAGAATACTCCGCCAAACATATCGTTTGTTAAAGAGCCAACATTTACCCAACTACCGACCTTGAAATTAAATCTTATCTAATGTATTCTTAATTCTTTCTTTGTAATTTGAATCATGTTTTTTTCTTTGATTTTTTTTTTTTCATCTATTTTTACATTTCCGTTAATGAAGTCTGAGAGAATACTCAGGAAAAAGGTTTCCTTCCTGTAAGTTATGAACGAGGAAGATAGGAATGGTATTTACGAATCATGGAGACGTAGCCTTGAGCATTTTCTTAGGTGCTAAAGCAATATTGTCGTGGATGAATAGGTTGTGACATCATCGAGACCTGTTCTCCTGTGCTTACAGCTATTTACTAAACTTATCTTAGTCTGACATAAGGCCACTAATATGGATCATTCAGGTGTCATGGGTAGAGGAAGGCTTGATGAATATTAATCTACAAAAATTTTACCCTTAAAAACTCTACCCTGTTTTTATTTTTATTTTAAGAGCGGATCAGTTAATTTAAGTAGTGTCTATATTTGATCAAACAACAAATGGATATTAAGTGGGTGCTTCCTTTCTCTTTACAGATATGTATTAAATTGATCGCCTAGATATTACCATAATAGATTCCAGGATTGTCTAGCATTAAATTTTGAACTTAGTTATTTGTGATCTTTGGGGTCTACTATTAAAATAAACTCGGCTGCTAATGAGAAGAAAGTTAATTTAATATTTAGCAACGCTGAGCATTCAAATTTAACCCAATTCAATCTTGCAATCAAGGAGGGTCGAAGTGTTTCTGTAGGAGGTATTTACTTAGCTTATACTGTAAGAGGTATTTATTAAGCGAAGCATGCTCTGGTACAGAGTCATATGTGACTTAACTCACTACAGTAGCCATAGCTTTCGAGTCGAATTTGATAGCCATTACGTCACGACGAATTGCCTGGTTACCAAATCTTGCTCAAATTATGCTTTCAAATTTTTTTTCTCCGGAATAAATTTATAATATGTCCACTCTTTTATATAGATCAATCAAGTGAGTTAGGTCGAGATAGGATCATGGTGTAACTGGAAGTAACGAAAGCTAGGAACACCGGAAGATAAGGGTCTGTGGTAGCCAGAAGTAGCAAAGACTAGAATTTCTGGAAGTTGTAGAGGGGCCGTGGCTGTTATGTTGTTGATAGAAGTCAGACGTAGAAGAAACGCATGTAAGGTTCAGATACTCCTGCCCGCCGGGCCCAACTACATAAAAAGGTTGGACTTTGATTAAGTCCAAAGAAGAAGGCAAAGAAAAGCAAACAAAACACAAGACCGATAATATATGTATATACAAATATATATTAATAACAAGTTACAATACATGGAAACAGTACAAAGGACGAAGTGTGTGTGAATGTTCTGTATGTGCGTGCGTGTGTGAATATTCTGTTTGTGCGTGCGTGTGTGAATATTGTGCTTAGCGTGTTTCCACGCTATCCCTTGTTAGCGCCTACATTTCGAGGTTGATAGCTGAAATCCTGAAGGAAAAAGGGATAGAGGCCAAGGGTCAGCGGTTATTTATAGCCAAGGAAGAGAGACCCCTGGTGAAAGGGTTAACGGAGTAAAGGAGGAGTTAACTCCGACAAAGTAAGGGTTTGTGGTAAACGGAAGTAATAAAGGCCAAGGGTACCGGAAGTAAGAAAGGATAGGAAAGCCCAGTTGGCAGACAAAAATAAATGGAAATGTAACTCAATAGATAACCCGTCCAAGCAATCCGACCCACACGAATTCCCGTTAGGAAATAGAAATATGGCTTCTCCGGAAACATAGAAAATTCCCCTCCCCCGGCAGCTCGAATTCTCGTCGCGAATTATAGCAAGTAATACCCTATAATTTTTTTTGCCATTTTCAAACTGTTTGTTGTTGTATACGCGTTCATCTGTGTGGAATAAGTGTAAATATTTTTATATAACTTTATGTATGACTTAGCAGTATAAAAATCTCTTCTCTTTGTGAGAAAATCATGTTTGTCATTAGTTTTCTTTCTACTATTCTATACCATCCGGGTATTAAGGTTTTATTATATCATGGATACAATAAAACCCATAATCAGAGAAATGCAAATAGGAAATATTCATTTCTTGTCAAGCATTCCCGGTCGGAATGAAAGAACAAAACTGCGTGATTTTTTTTTTCTTTTTCATTAAAGCCGCCAGTCTCTGCTGGACATGAAATTAACCTCCACCGAACAGATCTCCATTACAACTGATCTCATATAAACCTAAGAAGACTATGTTCAGATATATAATAATATCACCAATCATTGCAAAAGCAACAGTGGCCCAATGCGGTATGCAAGTTGGTGGAGGGTATAACGGGGGAACTTACTCGGAGGCGGTTAATTTCATGTCCTACATTGATTGGCGACTTTAATACAGAAAATAAATTTTTAAAATTATGCAGTATTAACGATTTTACTAAAAAAAAAAAAACAGTTCTTTTTCTTTCATTCCGACTGGAGAACACCAACCCAACAAACAGATATTGACAATTTAATATTAAAACACACACACACACACACACACATACACACGCACGCACACACACACATATATACACACGAACATACACAAATAGATTTCTTTCATTCTGATCCGAAGAAGCCTACTTAACGAAGGCGAAACACGTAGTCAATAAAAGTTTTACATTGTCTGATTCATCAAAACTTTTGTTTGGATTCTATATCCTACTAACACACACACGCGCACACGCACACACACACACACACACACACGCACACACACACATGCACGCACAGTCTGCTAGTGCGTATTTTACAAGGGAGCGCTGAAATGTTCTCGGACCGACCTACATTCGAAACTTCGTATTCTGATATTTAACTATTGAATGACTGATTTTCGGAAGTATGCCGGACGAAGAACTTTTTCTTTCACACCCTTTCTCTGTACAATACTTTTCATTCGGCGGTTATGCGTTAATTGATATACCAAAAGTTGTCGCTGTATTTTTTAAGGTCAAACTGAACCAACAAAGTTTTTCTTGTTTCTTACTTCTACAATAATCTAATACAATTAGTTCGTATCTAAATCTACTAAATATGAGTACTTTAAGCTAAGTTACTTCAGTAATATAACGTGTTACTGTTTTAAGATTGCTTAAAAATCAGTCTCTGTCTCCGCGTTCGGTGGCCGGGTCAAAGTTTATTGCTTTTTCGGTCGGGGCAGGGGAAATGTTATGATTAACTTCGCATGTCTAGATTTAGCAGGCGGTAAGAAAATCTGTAATGAGCACTTTTCTCTTTGAATGAAGAACTATTTTTTGCTCAGCATTTGATCAAGTTGAGAGCGTGGACAGAAGTGGGTAACTGATTCAAAGAAAAATCTATTCCGACTGTCAGGCGCCATTCGAAATCAGATAAGAACTTCATTCTCCCCTTTTGCTGCTGATAATTTGAATAAAACACGCCCTTCTTGGACAGTTATCAACTTAAATTCTACAGTTCTTGGACAGTTATCAATTTAAATTCTACAGTTCTAATCTGGTTCAATGTTGAGTCAGATAGAGTATACAAAATTTATTCATGTTTTTTTTTCTTTCCTCGAATTTCTTTTATCTGCATCTCATTTGCTTTTCATCGCAACGGCCGAAGACTGACGGTCTGAATAGTTGGGATGAAAAACAACTAAAATTAAGATGAAAGAAATTCTCGTCAAATATTTACAATCGTTGACAAAGTTAATAAAAATAAAAGTGAAGACACTAAAATTATGACTTTTTTTAAGGAGAAGAAAAGGAATAACAAAATTGAAATTAGAATTAATTAAATTTCTGGATGGTTCAAATATTAGATTAGACGTAAGAGTAGGTAAATCCGTTTTCTGTTAGAAAAGAAATAGAAATCCCTAATAGACATTTATTCTCTAATCAATTACATTTAGCATCTTAGCAGTAAAAAAAAAATAACAACATTAATGACGACCGTATTATCCCTTCTGCGTTGGAGAAGTGTGAAGTACTTTGTTTTAAATCAAAGCAAAGGGTGAGCTCTTCTCATTAGTACCTCGACAGCATGAAGTTTTTTTTTTTCTACTAGATTGGTAACTATGCCTCATCGTTTTACTGTTGAACTAGCTTTGATGTAACCGTAATCATAATAGATTATTTTCCACGCACTTCTCATCTGTAGAACAACGGTTTTGGTGCCAGAAAAAAAAGGGGGGGGAGGAATGACCACCAGCAATTAATACATTAAATTAAATTCTCAACACTTTAAAAAGTAAATTAGAATTTTATTCTAGGACATGAAATACAATTAAGAACAACAATCAATTTTATCCAAAATTTGGGCGAATACTGAGCAAATTGGGCGAGAAAATGGTCCCAAAAGTACAACTGAAGAAATTATCTACTTCTACAAAGTTATGGAATCCTCTACATTTGCCTGTCACCCCCTACAGGAAGATGCACTCTTCCCCAAATAAACCTTTAACCTATCATCACTTTACTTTTCCAAACTCAATCCCCCATTGGTTAAAAAGACACTAAAATGTAGCAAAGTTAAGACAAAACTTTTTCCCGCGTAGGTCTCTGGAGCCTATTTGGAAACGCGAAAATCTATAAAAAGAATCGCTCGACTAAATTCAAGTTAGTCAGACACTGAGTTTCGAGAGATACCAGCAGACACCACGCGTGCCAACACACTGACTCAATAACCACTACCAACCTCTCAACAACTCAACTCTCACAACTATTGCCGCGTGATTTACAATTTACTAAAAAGTGACATTATCACTACAAAACAGTAATTGTACATTCAATCAACTTTAGCCTATCAGTTAAAGGCAAACAACTCTTCATAACTTAAATCAACACTAGCAGTTGTCACACACATACACACTATCACTTGAACTTACACAATTGACAATTTTCCTTGCAGATATCAAACTATTTTAATTCCACAAACAAACTTAAACTATCAACCTTTACTCACTAAATTTCTGCATGGACAATCTTTGTAACCTTATCTCACTTGCCACATTTAACAAGCAACTTATTATCACTTTGTGTATGTCATATATATATATAAATTCATGTTATTGCTGAAATCTCTAATGACGTTGTTTTCAGTAATTTCTTGAATTGTCTATTTATTTTTGTTTGATTTATCTGTTGTGGATAAATGCATTACGATCACGCACATTCTTGGCCTTCATAAAAAAAATCATCTTCTGATAAAATCTTTACTCAGCAACAAAGTAAACAATTTAAAATTTCACATTAAAATGTAATTAATTTTAAATATGAAACAGATTAATAAAAAAATATTAGGAAAAGATTTTTCGTTTTTTTCTTAAAACACGTTTTAAATTTCTTTAAAATAGAGTTAACATAAAGAAAAGAAAGAAAAATGCACTTACATCTTTATGTTGATACCAAATTTCCTTTGGTTTTACAGTTTTTAGTCTGAAAGAATTTGATTCTATAAGAATAAAAATGTAACTGTTTCAATAATAAGCAAGAATCATTTTTAAATAATCTTTGATTTTATGGCATTCTATCTCCTCATCCAGCCTTTATATCTTTTGAACTTTCTTTTCACTACCAGTTCACAGGCATGAAAAATGAAAATGAAAGAACTGACGACAAAGTCTTCGACTTCTCACATGGCTTTGAAAAAACTTTGGATTCATGTAGGTACTCACCAAACACTAAGGAGGAGGGGGTAATTCATGGTATACTTAATGACCAGCCCACATTGATCACCGTGCGTATGTGGGGTCTATCCCCACCGCTTTTTGGAGACATTTTTTTTTAAAACAAGCTGGCGTCATTTGAACCCTATCTAAAATTTTCTTCATCGGTTTGGCCGAATTAACAGCACTACCAGCAGGCAAATACAGACATTTTAAAACTAAAATTAAAAAATATTTTATTTATTTTTAATATCTAAATTTAGGAGTATTTGCTAAATAAAAACAAAACGTTATGTTTCTTCTTCCTTATCGCTGCCTTTGTTGCAACAAAAATATTCTTCATTGGAAGTACCGTCCGGGAGCACCGCCCAGGGCCACCGCCCCTTTGCATACCACTGGTCCAATGTAACCAGATTCATACTGGCAAGTAAATGAATACAAGACAGAATATTTTGGGGTGAAAGGAACACATGGATGAAGAAGCCTTCCTAGAATTAAGTGTTAAGCACCAATTCAAAACAGGAAAGCAATTTGTGGCAAACTTGTGATTTGTTGAGTATGCCTATGGCTGACATTGCTCAACCAAGATAATTTTATTTTTAAATAAATGTTACAAGAATGATAAATAACGTTTAATACGATATATGAACTCCGCCCTTTTACAAATTGAATCAGCTTTTGTTATTCTTCTTGTTGCTGCTTAGTTTGTATTCTTATTTCCAATCACAATGCCTGTTTAACATCGTTAAGTAGACTCAAGTTACTCCACTTTTGTCCAGTAACCAATTGCCGATTTAGCCTGATGCTAAATTCCCAAGAGCCGTTGAGGCACAAAGACATAAAAGTCTAACCACGCAATTTTGTACTGATCTCTATAAATTATTGATAGTTATTTATGTAAGAGTGATAAAATAACAAGCAAGGAACATTAATTTATAATAAAAAATAACAAATGAAAATTATAATGTTTCTACTCTGTCTCCAATAGTGATGTTGTGGTGTAATATTACGCTAATGGACCATTAGTTCAATTATATCTCCAGAAATGCCTAGCCTGCAGGATTTTATACCACATACTCCTCCGCAGATGCATATATATATATATATATATATATATATATATATATATATATATATATATATATATATATAATATGCATGCAGTTCTTGATATTGTTTATACTATTATATGTGTAACACTATTCGAAAAGTAGAACAGAAATTATGATTTCAAACTCCATCTGTTTACTATCCTTGTCAACAAACGTTTGTAATCTTTCATGGATGATTAAAATAATTAAGTACTTATATAGGAGTAGCGTTAAAAAAAAATGACATTGCTACTTCTATGCAGATATGTTCTAATCGTTATGGAATTCGCGAACTCCATAACGGTTAGAACATATTTGCACCTGAAGATTGCAAAAACTGCATGAAACTCCGAGTCGTGCTATCGACGTTGGATATTATGTAAATCCACTAATATATATTTATAGCTCTGTTTCATAACATTGGGCATTGTATTTACAACACCTGAGGAGGAAATATATTTATACGTACGCGCAAATATATGAATGTAGATTTTATACTCGCCATTGTTATATGTATATATATATATATATATATATATATATATATATATATATATATATATATATATATTATTGACGTCTAATTCAACAATGTACAATTAATGAAACTGCAAATATCTTAAAAGATGTTACAATCATATATATATATATATATATATATATATATATATATATATATATATATATATATATAATGTACACATGATTAGCTTGGATATATAGAAAACGAGAAAAGCTTTGATGCAGTCTCGAAAAACAAAACTGAATACCCCGATCATATGGTTCTGATAAATAGCTAACACGTCAACAATGGTGTCTTTCAACGAGGTGTTAGTATAGTCTCCTCGTTGATGACACTTTAGGCATATTAGTCCAGAGGATTCAAATTACTCGAGCTATGAGGCTACATTTATGGGATAATATGATTATGAAGATTTTCAGTTAGCCACAACTAAATAATGTCGGCTATGTGGGAGGATCCACTGTTCTTCTGGAATACGTGTATTTGTATAAGAATAGAGAGTATGACTTTTACTAATTTTAACTTAATTTTGCACGAGATTACAAACAGGAAGCACCCATTGGGGGTCGAACTCAGAAGTAATGAGCAAACACACTAACAAACTCGTTGACCATCACATCATCCTGAGGTTCCCTTAAGTATCAAGGGGTATATTTTCTTTCTATTTGGGAAAATAGTATTCCTTTTTTTTTCATTCGTTTTCGCCTATTTTCGCCAGTCTTTTGAACAGGAATAGAGGTTTTTCCCCTTGTTCCCTATTTAGGACTCGGTTAATCACCCCCCACTCGAGCAGTCCCTTGCGTTTTAGTGGCCTTATCGCCTTACTTGAAAGTGGATTGATTACAAAATTTAAAAAAAAAACTTTTACACCTGTTGTTGCGAGAAAACTTTTTTTTTTAATGTTTTTATGTGCTACATTTATAAGTAAGCAGTTATTTATCTGAACCTTGTTTGACATTCCATTTCCTCTCGAACATTTAAAGGCTAAATCTTGTGGCTGTTTTTATAATTATATATATCACAATAGCAGATAAGGTGGATATGCGGCTAATGAAAAGGATATCAAATCGAAAAATGGAGTCGGTGAAAGGTATTAATTCGTCTCTTCTCCAACCAAGGATAGACTGGGGCGGCCTCCTAGATTTTTTGGTGATAATCAATCTACGTGAAAAGACTATTGTGAATTCAAAGCCGTAGAGGCTTCGCAGTCAACAGGAAACCACTCCACTATGTTTCTTAGAATGTATGGCAAATCACAGATAATAAAGAAAAGGAAATTGTGGAGAGGCGTGATCACCTACGGTTTGAAGTGATATAACATTAAAAATATAGACAACACATATTTACGAACATCGCTGGTAGATAGATTCAGTCTACGAAACTCTGGAGTAAGGAAGGTAACATCAATCAGCTAAGTGACAAACTTTTTACTAGTGGTAATTCTCTCTCTTTCTCTTTCTCTCTCTCTCTCTCTCTCTCTCTCTCTCTCTCTCTCTCTATCGATCTATCTATCTATATCTATATATATATATATATAAATAATTACAATTTATAAAAAAAATTATAACATAAGTATGTTATAAAATCACTACAAAAATAGCCATTTTGTTTCAACACACACGCTGTCTTATCAAGTGATGATGTTGAAGATAAAATAAATGGTTTTAAAAGTTTCAGATTAATTAACGATCCTACACTAGGGGGAAACATTGTTACAAAAGCTAGAATAACCAATCAAAAACCAAGTATAGAAAGATTCAAAAGCTTGACAACGAAATCATGTTATAATAGCTATATAGATCTTTAAAATACGTGTAATATTAAAAATAATTTATACTAACCAATAATTATAAAATTATATGATAAAATTTAATATTAAAATTAAAAACTGGCAATTTTAAAATCCAAATTTAATCACTATTAAGTTTAAAAACTACAAAATTATTGAGAAAAGAAAAAATATATATGTTTATTCAATTTATTTCTTCGTTGAAATTACGTTCGACAAGACGCTACAATATATCCGGTCATTTGACAATACATGTATATATATTTTTTATTCTAAAGTGTGTGAATGTGGTCTTAAACTCACGCGCAAAACAACAAAAACACAATCAGCAATCACACACTCATACAGCAATCGCTATCACTTGACTTAAAATATTTTTTCCCTTCCTTGCTTTTAAAGGAGTGCCCTTTTCCGTGTTGATGTTGCTATATGCCTTACTTCTTGCCTATCTCACTAGCAAATTTTTCCTAAGCTCTATACTAAACATTAAATCTGTTCCTAAAAGAGAACTAAACAAAATGAACTAAAACAAAATGAACACAAAACGATCAGCTTTAAAAAAGGACCCGTAACTGGAAAAAACGAATGAAAAAAGAATGTTAACAACCAATACTTTTTCACATCCAACCCAGTTCTGCGGAATCAGAATCAACGTTGAGTTTAAGCAAGCGAAGGAGCCATTTGGAGTAAAGTGCCATGCAGATTTAAATTTTTCCCACTAGTGACGAATGCAGCTATCAATTTCTTTGCATGCTAGCATGCTAGTTAACATTCGTGTCAGTCAGCTGTTGGCTCTCACGCTGGCCAATAGAATCTTCCTGCCTATTCGTGGCAGCCAGCTATAGGCTCTCACTCTGGTCAGTAGAAAATGGTCGCAAACTACATGAAAACATGTAAAAAACATGAGAAGCATGTAAAAATCGATTATTTCCACTATCGATGGGAGTTGGGAAATGGAAAGTCGGCCTTGGCCTTCCGTCTTACTTGGAACATGTGCATGTAAATTTTGGTGCAAATCCGTCGAAAATTGCGGACATGCATTCGTTACACACACACACATCCTGCCTTTTATAGATAGAGATCCTACATCCTGGGGTGGGAATAAATACTAAATATTTATGTAAAGATATGTATTTCCAGGTTAATAACCATTTCAGCAGAAATGAAACGTAATGTTTTGAGTGGAGCACAGAAGAAGAGATTGACAGAGGAGAAGGAGAAAATACGAAGACTTCCAAAATTAACATTGTGGCAAAAGACAGGTGCAACAGCAGACACTCATACCATTCCTTCAGATATATCATCCATACAAGCATCCACTCCTGCAATGTCAGACACTAGTAGTGTTCCTTCAGATATAGCATCCATATCGGCATCTACTCCTGCAATGTCAGCCACTAGTACTGTTCCTTCAGATATAGCATCCATATCAGTATCCACTCCTGTAATGTCAGCCAATAGTAGAGTTCCTTCAGATATAGCATCCATATCAGTATCTACTCCTGAAATGTCAGCAAAAAGTAGGGTTCTTTCAGATATAGCATCCATATCAGCATCCACTCCTGCAATGTCAGCCACTAGTACAGTTCCTTCAGATATAACATCCATATCAGTATCCACTCCTGCAATGTCAGTGACAAGTAGGGTTCTTTCAGATATAGCATCCATATCAGCATCCACTCCTGCAATGTCAGCCACTAGTACTGTTCCTTCAGATATAACATCCACATCAGTATCCACTCCTGCAATGTCAGCGACAAGTAGGGTTCTTTCAGATATAGCATCCATAACAGTATCCACTCCTGCAATGTCAGCCACTAGTACTGTTCCTTCAGATATAGCATCCATATCAGCATCCACTCCTGCAATGTCAGCCACTAGTACTGTTCCTTCAGATATAACATCCATATCAGTATCCACTCCTGCAATGTCAGCGACAAGTAGGGTTCTTTCAGATATAGCATCCATATCAGTATCCACTCCTGCAATGCCAGCCAATAGTACTGTTCCTTCAGATATAGCATCCATATCAGCATCCACTCCTGCAATGTCAGCCACTAGTATTGTTCCTTCAGATATAGCATCCATATCAGTATCCACTCCTGCAATGTCAGCGACAAGTAGGGTTCTTTCAGATATAGTATCCATATCAGCATCCACTCCTGCAATGTCAGCCACTAGTACATTTCCTTCAGATATAACATCCATATCAGTATCCACTCCTGCAATGTCAGCGACAAGTACTCCTGCAATGGTTCTTTCAGATATAGCATCCATATCAGCATCCACTCCTGCAATGTCAGCCACTAGTACTGTTCCTTCAGATATAGCATCCATATCAGCATCCACTCCTGCAATGTCAGCCACTAGTACTGTTCCTTCAGATATAACATCCATATCAGTATCCACTCCTGCAATGTCAGCGACAAGTAGGGTTCTTTCAGATATAGCATCCATATCAGCATCCACTCCTGCAATGTCAGCCACTAGTACTGTTCCTTCAGATATAGCATCCATATCAGCATCCACTCCTGCAATGTCAGCCACTAGTACTGTTCCTTCAGATATAACATCCATATCAGTATCCCTCCTGCAATGTCAGCGACAAGTAGGGTTCTTTCAGATATAGCATCCATATCAGCATCCATATCCACTCCTGCAATGTCAGCCACTAGTACTGTTCCTTCAGATATAGCAATCCATATCAGCATCCACTCCTGCAATGTCAGCCACTAGTACTGTTCCTTCAGATATAACATCCATATCAGTATCCACTCCTGCAATGTCAGCGACAAGTAGGGTTCTTTTCAGATATAGCATCCATATCAGCATCCTGCAATGTCAGCCACTAGTACTGTTCCTTCAGATATAGCATCCTCCTGCAATGTCAGCCACTAGTACTGTTCCTTCAGATATAGCATCCATATCAGTATCCACTCCTGCAATGTCAGCCACTAGTACTGTTCCTTCAGATATAACATCCATATACTCCTGTTCTAGTACTTCCTTCAGATATAACATCCATATCAATATCCACTCCTGCAATGTCAGCGACAAGTAGGGTTCTTTCAGATATAGCATCCATATCAGTATCCACTCCTGCAATGTCAGCCACTAGTACTGTTCCTTCTCCATCCATATCAGCATCCACTCCTGCAATGTCAGCCACTAGTACTGTTCCTTCAGATATAACATCCATATCAGTATCCACTCCTGCAATGTCAGCGACAAGTAGGGTTCTTTCAGACATAGCATCCATATCAGCATCCACTCCTGCAATGTCAGCCACTAGTACTGTTCCTTCAGATATAGCATCCATATCAGATATATCCACTCCCTGCAATGTCAGCCACTAGTACTGTTCCTTCAGATATAACATCCATATCAGCATCCACTCCTGCAATGTCAGCGACAAGTAGGGTTCAGATATAGCATCCATATCAGCATCCTCCTGCAATGTCAGCCACTAGTACTGTTCCTTCAGATATAACATCCATATCATCCACTATCATGTCAGCGACACTGTTCCATATCAGCATCCACTCCTGCAATGTGTTCCTTTCAGATATAGCATCCATATCAGTATCCACTCCTGCAATGTCAGCCACAAGTAGGGTTCTTTCAGATATAGCATCCATATCAGCATCCCACCTGCAATGTATAACTGTTCCTTCAGATATCATCCATATCAGTATCCACTCCTGCAATGTCAGCCACTAGTAGGGTTCTTTCAGATATAGCATCCATATCAGCATCCACTCCTGCAATGTCAGCCACAAGTACTGTTCCTTCAGTATCCATATCAGCATTCAATTCAGATAGTAGTTCTTTCAGATATAGCATCATATCAGCATCCACTCCTGCAATGTCAGCCACTAGTACTCGTTCCTTCAGATATAGCATCCATATCAGTATCCACTCCTGCAATGTCAGCGACAAGTAGGGTTCTTTCAGATATAGCATCCATATCAGCATCCACTCCTGCAATGTCAGCCACTAGTACTGTTCCTTCAGATATAGCATCCATATCAGTATCCACTCCTGCAATGTCAGCCACAAGTAGGGTTCATTGTTCCATTCAGATATGTAACATCCAGATATCAATATCCACTCCTGCAATGTCAGCCACTAAGTTCCTTCAGATATAGGGTTCCATTCAGATATAGCATCCATATCAGCATCCACTCATGCTGCAATGTCAGATATCCACTCCTGCAATGTCCACTAGTTTTCCTTCAGATATAACATCCATATCAGCATCCACTCCCTGCAATGTCAGCCACAAGTACTGTTCATTTTCAGATATAGCATCCATATCAGTATCCACTCCTGCAATGTCAGCCACAATGTTCTTTCAGCCATATCAGCATCCACTCCTGCAATGTCAGTAGTACTGTTCCTTCAGATATAGCATCCATATCAGCATCCACTCCAATGCAATGACATAACATCCATATCAGCCACTAGTACTGTTCATTCAGATATAGCATCCATATCAGCATCCACTCCTGCAATGTCAGCCACTAGTACTGTTCCTTCAGATATAGCATCCATATCAGCATCCACTCCTGCAATGTCTAGTACTGTTCTTTCCAGATATAGCATCCATATCAGTATCCACTCCTGCAATGTCAGCGACAAGTAGGGTAGCATCATTCAGCATCCTCCTGCAATACTAGCTGTTCCTTCATATAACATATCAGTATCCACTCCTGCAATGTCAGCCACTAGTAGGGTTCTTTCAGATATAGCATCCATATCAGCATCCACTCCCTGCAATGTCAGCCACTAGTACTGTTCTTCAGATATAGCATCCATATCAGCATCCACTCCTGCAATGTCAGCCAAAGTACTGTTCTTTCAGATATAGCATCCATATCAGCATTCCTGCAATGTCAGCCATAGTAGTTCATTCAGATATAGCATCCATATCAGTATCCACTCCTGCAATGTCAGCCACTAGTACTGTTCTTTCAGATATAGCATCCATATCAGCATCCACTCCTGCAATGTCAGCCACTAGTACTGTTCCTTCAGATATAACATCCATATCAGTATCCCTCCTGCAATGTCAGTAGGGGTTCTTTCAGACATAGCATCCATATCAGCATCCACTCCTGCAATGGTTCATTTTTCAGATATAACATCCATATCAATATCCACTCCTGCAATGTCAGCCACTAATGGGGTTCATTCAGATATAGCATCCATATCAGTATCCACTCCTGCAATGTCAGCCACTAGTACTGTTCCTTCAGATATAGCATCCATATCAGCATCCACTCCTGCAATGTCAGCCACTAGTACTGTTCCTTCAGATATAACATCCATATCAGTATCCACTCCTGCAATGTCAGCGACAAGTAGGGTTCTTTCTAGCATCCATATCAGTATTCCTGCAATGTCAGCCACTAGTACTGTTCCTTCAGATATAACATCCATATCAGTATCCACTCCTGCAATGTCAGCGACAAGTAGGGTTCATTCAGATATAGCATCCATATCAGCATCCACTCCTGCAATGTCAGCGACAAGTAGGGTTCTTTCAGATATAGCATCCATATCAGCATCCACTCCTGCAATGTCAGCCACTAGTACTGTTCCTTCAGATATAGCATCCATATCAGTATCCCTCCTGCAATGTCAGCGACAAGTAGGGTTCTTTCAGATATAGCATCCATATCAGTTCCTTCCAATGATACTAGTACTGTTCCTTCAGATATAACATCCATATCAGTATCCACTCCTGCAATGTCAGCGACAAGTAGGGTTCTTTCAGATATAGCATCCATATCAGCATCCACTCCTGCAATGTCAGCCACTAGTACTGTTCCTTCAGATATAGCATCCATATCAGCATCCACTCCTGCAATGTCAGCCACTAGTACTGTTCATTCAGATATAGCATCCATATCAGCATCCACTCCTGCAATGTCAGCCACTAGTACTGTTCCTTCAGATATAGCATCCATATCAGTATCCACTCCTGCAATGTCAGCCACTAGTACTGTTCCTTCAGATATAGCATCCATATCAGCATCCACTCCTGCAATGTCAGCCACTAGTACTGTTCCTTCCAGAATAGCATCCATATCAGCATCCACTCCCTGCAATGTCAGCCCAGTACTGTTCCTTCAGATATAACATCCATATCAGTATCCACTCCTGCAATGTCAGCCACAAGTAGGGTTCATTCAGATATAGCATCCATATCAGCATCCACTCCTGCAATGTCAGCCACTAAGTACTGTTCTTTCAGATATAGCATCCATATCAGCATCCCTCCTGCAATGTCAGCCACTAGTACTGTTCCTTCAGATATAGCATCCATATCAGCATCCACTCAATGTCTGCAATGTCAGCCATCCATAGTACCGTTCTTTCAGATATAGCTTCAGATATAACATATCAGTATCCTGCAATGTCAGCCACTAGTAGGTTTCTTCCAGATCAGCATCCATATCATCCACTCCTGCAATGTCAGCCACTAGTACTGTTCATTCAGATATAGCATCCATATCAGTATCCCTCCTGCAATGTCAGCCACTTAGTAATGTTCCTTCAGATATAGCATCCATATCAGCATCCACTTTGCAATGTCAGCCACTAGTACTGTTCATTCAGATATAGCATCCATATCAGCAATCCACTAGTAATGTTCCTGCAATGTCAGCATCCACCCTGCAATGTCAGGTACTGTTCCTTTCAGATATAGCATCCATATCAGCATCCACTCCTGCAATGTCAGCCACTAGTACTGTTCATTCAGATATAGCATCCATATCAGCATCCATGCAATGTCAGGCACTAGTAGGGTTCTTTCAGATATAGCCACATCCACTCCTGCAATGTCAGCCACTAGTACTGTTCATTCAGATATAGCATCCATATCAGCATCCACTCCTGCAATGTCAGCCACTAGTACTGTTCATTCAGATATAGCATCCATATCAGCATCCACTCCTGCAATGTCAAAGCCACTAGTACTGTTCAGATATAGCATCCATATCAGCATCCATCAGTACTGTCTTTCATAGCATCCATATCAGCAATGTCAGCCACTAGTACTGTTCATTCAGATATAGCATCCATATCAGCCACTATCCACATCCTGCAATATCAGCCACTAGTACTGTTCATTCAGATATAGCATCCATATCAGCATCCACTCCTGCAATGTCAGCCACTAGTACTGTTCCTTGAATTCAGATATAGCATCCATATCAGCATCCTGTTCATTCTTGCAATGTCAGCCACTCCTGCAGTACTGTTCATTCAGATATAGCATCCATATCAGCATCACTCCTGCAATGTCCTAGTACAGTTCCTTCAGATTCTCCATTTCAGATATAGCATCCATATCCATAGCATCCACTCCTGCAATGTCAGTACTGTTCATTCACATCCTTCAGATATAGCATCCACATCCCCTGCAAATGTCAGCCACTAGTAGTTCCTTCCATCCATACCAGCATCCACTTTTGCAATGTCAGCTACTTGTACCGTTTCTTTAGATATAGCATCTATATCAGCAACCACTTCTGCAATGTCAGCCACTAGTAGTATTCCTTCAGATGAAGCATCCATATCAGCATCTACTTTTGCAATGTCAGCCGCTAGTACTTTTCCTTCAGATATCGTATCCACATCACCAGCCACTGTTGCAATGTCAGCCACTAGTACCGTTCTTTCAGATATAGCATCCATATCAGCATCAGCCACTAGTACAGTTCCAGATATGCAATGTCAGCCACTAGTACCGTTCCTTTAGATATAGCATCCATATCAGCATCCACTCCCTGCAAATGTCAGCCACTAGTACTGTTCTTTGAGATATAGCATCCATATCAACATCCACTCCTGCAATGTCAGCCACTAGTACTGTTCATTCAGATATAGCACCCATATCAGCATCCACTCCTGCAATGTCAGCCACTAGTACAGTTCTTTCAGATATAGCATCCAGATATACTCCTGCAATGTCAGCCACATATTTCAGCATCCATCCACTCCTGCAATGTCAGCTAGTACACTAGTACTGTTCCTTCAGATATAGCATCCATATCATCCACTCCTGCAATCAATCAGCCACTAGTAGTATTCCTTCTTCAGATATAGCATCCATATCAGCATCCACACCTGCAATGTCAGCCACTAGTACTTTTTCCTTCAGATATAGCATCCATATCAGCATCCACTCCTGCAATGTCAGCCACTAGTACAGTTCTTTCAGATATAGCATCATCCACACCTGCAATGTCAGCCACAGTCCATATCAGATACCGTTCATTCAGATATAGCATCTATATCAGCATCCACTCCTGCAATGTCAGCCACTAGTACTGTTCCTTCAGATATAGCATCCATATCAGCATCCACACCTGCAATGTCAGCCACTAGTACTGTTCATTCAGATATAGCATCCATATCTGTTATCAGCATCCACTCCTGCAATGTCAGCCACTAGTACAGTTCTTTCAGATATAGCTTCCACATCAGCAGCCACTCCTGCAATGTCAGTACAGTTCCACTGCATCTATATCAGCATCAACTTTGGCAATGTCAGCTACAAGTACTGTTCCTTCAGATACTCATTCCTTCAGCATCCATCCTGCAAATGTCAGCCACTAGTACTGTTCCTTCAGATATAGCATCCATATCAGCATCCACTCCTGCAATGTCAGCTACTAGTACCGTTCATTCAGATATAGCATCTTCAGTTATATCAGCATCCACTCCTGCAATGTCAGCCACTAGTCCATATCGTCATCCTGCAGATATAGCATCCATATCAGCATCCACTCCTGCAATGTCAGCCACTAGTACTGTTCCTTCAGATATAGTATCCATATCAGCATCCACTCCTGCAATGTCAGCCACTAGTACCGTTCTTTTCAGATAGCATCCATATCAGCATCCACTCCTGCAATGTCAGCCACTAGTAGGGTTCCTTCATTTATAGCATCCAGCCATAGTATCCGTCCTGCAATGTCAGCCACTAGTAGTTCCTTCAGATATAGCATCCATATCAGCATCCACTCCTGCAATGTCAGCCACTAGTACTGTTCCTTCAGATATAGCATCCATATCAGCATCCACTCCTGCAATGTCAGCCACTAGTAGGGTTCATTCAGATATAGCATCCACATCAACATCCATCCATATCAGCATCCACTCCCTGCAATGTGTCAGCCACTAGTACATCAGCATCCACTCCTGCAATTCTTTCAGATATAGCATCCATATCAGCATCCACTCCTGCAATGTCAGCCACTAGTAGGGTTCTTTCAGATATAGCATCCATATCAGCATCCACTCCTGCAATGTCAGCCACTAGTACTGTTCCTTCAGATATAGCATCCATATCAGCATCCACTCCTGCAATGTCAGCCACTAGTACTGTTCCTTCAGATATAGCATCCATATCAGCATCCACTTCTGCAATGTCAGCCACTAGTAGGGTTCCTTCAGATATAGCATCCATATCAGCATCCACTACTGTTGCAATGTCAGCATCCACTAGTACTGTTCTTTCAGATATAGCATCCATATCAGCATCCACTGTTGCAATGTCAGCCACTAGTACTGTTCCTTCAGATATAGCATCCATATCAGCATCCACTCCTGCAATGTCAGCCACTAGTACTGTTCCTTCAGATATAGCATCCATATCAGCATCCACTCTTGCAATGTCAGCCACTAGTACTTCAGTTCCTTCAGATATAGCATCCATATCAGCATCCACTCCTGCAATGTCAGCCACTAGTACTGTTCTTTCAGATATAGCATCCATATCAGTTGCAATGTCAGCCACTAGTACTGTTCTTTCAGATATAGCATCCATATCAGCAATGTCCTAGTACTGTTCCTTCAGATATGCAATGTCAGCCACTGCAATGTACCTGTTCATTCAGATATAGCATCCATATCCATCCACTCCCTGCAATGTCAGCCACTAGTACTGTTCATTCAGATATAGCATCCATATCAGCATCCATCCAATGTCAGCGACAAGTAGGTTCTTTCAGATATGCAAGTCAGCCACTTTGCAATGTCAGCCACTAGTAACGTTCCTTCAGATATAGCATCCATATCAGCATCCACTTCTGCAATGTCAGCCACTAGTAGTGTTCCTTCAGATAAAGCATCCATATAGCATCTACTCCTGCAATGTTAGCCACTAGTAGGGTTCATTCAGATATAGCATCCATATAGCATCTACTCCTGCAATGTTAGCCACTAGTACTTCTCCTTCGGATATAGTATCCACATCACCAGCCACTGCTGCAATGTCAGCCACTAGTACTCTTCCTTCAGATATAGCATCCATACCAGCATCCACTCCTGCAAATGTCAGCTAGGGTTCTTTCAGATATAGCATCCATATCAGCATCCACTCCTGCAATGTCAGCCAACTAGTACTGTTCCTTCAGATATAGCATCCATATCAGCATCCACTCCTGCAATGTCAGCCACTAGTACCGTTCATTCAGATATAGCATCCATATCAGTATCCACTCCTGCAATGTCAGCCACTGCAGGGTTCTTTCAGATATAGCATCCATATCAGCATCCACTCCTGCAATGTCAGCCACTAGTAATGTTCCTTCAGATATAGCATCCATATCAGCATCCACTCCTGCAATGTCAGCCACTAGTACTGTTCTTTCAGATATAGCATCCCATATCCTGCAATCCAGCCACTAGTAACATTCCTTGCAGATATCATCCATATCAGTCCACTCCTGCAATTCAGCCACTATACTGTTCCTTCAGATATAGCATCCATATCAGCATCCACACCTGCAATGTCCACAAGTAGTGTTCATTCAGATATAGTATCCATATCAGCATCCACTCCTGCAATGATAGTAGGGGTTCTTTCCAGATCAGCATCCATATCAGCATCCACTCCTGCAATGTCAGCCACTAGTATGTTCCTTCAGATATAGCATCCATATCACCATCCACTCCTGCAATGTCAGCCACTAGTACCGCGTTCATTCAGATATAGCATCCATATCAGCATCCACTGCAATGTGCCAATGTCAGCCACTAGTACTGTTCCTTCAGATATTCAGATGCAATGTAGCATCCATATCAGTATCCACTCCTGCAATGTCAGCCACTAGTACTGTTCTATTCAGATATAGCATCCATATCAGCATCCAATGTCTCCCTGCAATGTCAGCCACTAGTACAATGTTCCTTACTGTTCAGATATAGCATCCATATCAACATCCACTCCTACAATGTCAGCCACTAGTACTGTTCATTCCGATATAGCATCCATATCAACATGCACACCTGCAATGTCAGCCACTAGTACTGTTCCTTCAGATATAGCATCCATATCAGCATCCACCCTGCAATGTCAGCCACTAGTACTGTTCTTTCAGATATAGCATCCATATCAGCATCCACTCCTGCAATGTCAGCCACTAGTAGGGGGTTTTTCAGATATAGCATCCATATCAGCATCCACTCCTGCAATGTCAGCCACTAGTAGTGTTCCTTCAGATATAGCATCCATCAGCATCCACTGCAATGTCAGCCACTAGTACGGTTCCTTCAGATATAGCATCCATATCAGCATCCACTCCTGCAATGTCAGCCACTAGTACAGTTCTTTCAGATATAGCATCCACATCACCAGCCACTGCTGCAATGTCAGCCACTAGTACCGTTCTTTCAGATATAGCATCCATATCAGCATCCACTCCTGCAATGTCAGCACACTAGTACCGTTCATTCAGATATAGCATTCATATCAGCATCCACTCCTGCAATGTCAGCCACTAGTACTGTTCATTCAGATATAGCATCCATATCAGCATCCACTCCTGCAATGTCAGCCACTAGTACTGTTCCTTCAGATATAGCATCCATACCAGCATCCACTTTTGCAATGTCAGCTACTAGTACTGTTCATTCAGATATAGCATCCATATCAACATCCACACCTGCAATGTCAGCCACTAGTACAGTTCCTTCAGATATAGCATCCATATCACCAGCCACTGCTGCAATGTCAGCCACTAGTACTGTTCATTCAGATATAGCATCCATATCAGCATAGTACTCTTTTTCAGATATAGCAATGTCATCCACACTAGTACAAGTTCCTTCAGATATAGCATCCATATCAGCATCCACTCCTGCAATGTCAGCCACTAGTACTGTTCATTGAGATATAGCATCCATATCAGCATCCACTCCTGCAATGTCAGCCACTAGTAATGTTCATTCAGATATAGCATCCATATCAGCATCCACTCCTGCAATGTCAGCCACTAGTACTGTTCCTTCAGATATAGCATCCATATCAGCATCCACTGCTGCAATGTCAGCCACTAGTACCTTCAATTCAGATATAGCATCATCCATATCAGCATCCACTCCTGCAATGTCAGCCACTAGTACCGTTCATTCCATATAGCATCCACATCATCCACTCCTGCAATGTCAGCCACTAGTACCGTTCATTCAGATATAGCATCCATATCAGCATCCACTCCTGTAACGTCAGCCACTAGTACCGTTCATTCAGATATAGCATCCATATCAGCATCCACTCCTGCAATGTCAGCCACTAGTACTGTTCATTCAGATATAGCATCCATATCAGCATCCACTCCTTGCAATGTTAGCCACTAGTACTGTTCATTCAGATATAGCATCCATATCAGCATCCACTCCTGCAATGTCAGCCACTAGTACTGTTCCTTCAGATATAGCATCCATATCAGCATCCACTTTTGCAATGTCAGCCACTAGTACTGTTCCTTCAGATATAGCATCCATATCAGCATCCACTCCTGCAATGTCAGCCACTAGTACTGTTCCTTCAGATATAGCATCCATATCACCATCCACTCCTGCAATGTCAGCCGTTAGTACTGTTTCTTTCAGATATAGCATCCATATCAGCATCCACTCCTGCAATGTCAGCCACTAGTACAGTTCATTCAGATATAGCATCCATATCAGCATCCACTCCTGCAATGTCAGCCACTAGTACATATTTCCAGCCACTAGTTCAGATATAGCATCCATATCAGCATCCACTTCTGCAATGTCAGCCACTAGTAGTGTTCATCCATATTTCAGATATAGCATCCATATCAGCATCCACTCCTGCAATGTCAGCCACTAGTACTGTTCCTTCAGATATAGCATCCATATCAGCATCCACTCCTGCAATGTCAGCCACTAGTACTGTTCCTTCAGATATAGCATCCCAGCATCCACTTCCCTGCAATGTCAGCCACTAGTGGGTTCATTCAGATATAGCATCCATATCAGCATCCACTCCTGCAATGTCAGCCACTAGTGCCTGTTCTTTCAGATATAGCATCCATATCAGCATCCATAGTCAGCCACTAGTACAGTTCAGATATAGCATCCATATCAGTATCCTCCTGCAATGTCAGCCACTAGTAGGGTTCTTTCAGATATAGCATCCATATCAGCATCCACTCCTGCAATGTCAGCCACTAGTACTGTTCCTTCAGATATAGCATCCATATCAGCATCCACTCCTGCCACTAGTAGGTTCTTTCAGATATAGCATCCATATCAGCATCCACTCCTGCAATGTCAGCCACTAGTACTGTTCCTTCAGATATAGCATCCATATCAGCATCCACTCCTGCAATGTCAGCCACTAGTACTGTTCCTTCAGATATAGCATCCATATCAGCATCCACTCCTGCAATGTCAGCCACTAGTACTGTTCCTTCAGATATAGCATCCATATCAGTATCTCCTGCAATGTCAGCCACAAGTAGGTTCGATATAATTTCAGATATAGCATCCATATCAGCATCCACTCCCTGCAATGTCAGCCACTAGTACTGTTCCTTCAGATATAGCATCCATCAGCATCCACATCCACCCTGCAATGTCCACTAGTACTCGTTCCCAGATATCATCCATATCAGCAATGTCAGATATAACATCCACTTGTGCAATGTTCCTTCAGATATAGCATCCATATCAGCATCCACTCCTGCAATGTCAGTAGTACTGTTCCTTCAGATATAGCATCCATATCAGCATCCACTCCTGCAATGTCAGCCACTAGTACTGTTCCTTCAGATATAGCATCCATATCAGCATCCACTCCCTGCAATGTCAGCCACTAGTACTGTTCCTTTCAGATATAGCATCCATATCAGCATCCACTCCCTGCAATGTCAGCCACTAGTATACTCCTGCAATGTCTATAGGGTTCTTTCAGATATAGCATCCATATCAACATCCACTCCTGCCATATCAGCCACTAGTACTGTTCATTCAGATATAGCATCCATATCAGTATCCACTCCTGCATTGTCAGCCACTGGTACCGTTTCTTCAGATATAGCATACATATCAGCATCCACTCCCTGCAATGTCAGCCACTAGTACAGATATAGCATCCATATCAGTTCCTTCAATGATATAGTCTATTCATCCATATCAGCATCCACTCCTGCAATGTCAGCCACTAGTAGGGTTCATTCAGATATAGCATCCATATCAGCATCCACTCCTGCAATGTCAGCCACTAGTACAGTTCCTTTCAGATATAGCATCCATATCACCATCCACTGCTGCAATGTCAGCATCCACTAGTATGTCAGCCACTAGGTTCCTTCAGATATAGCATCCATATCAGCATCCACTCCTGCAATGTCAGCCACTAGTACTGTTCATTCAGATATAGCATCCATATCAGCATCCATGCAATGTCACTAGTACTGTTCCTTCAGATATAGCATCCAGCATCCACTCCTGCAATGTCAGCCACTAGTATTCAGATATAACATCCATATCATATCCACTCCTGCAATATGGCGACAAGTAGGGTTATTCAGATAGCATCCATATCAGCATTTTGCAATGTCAGCTACTAGTGCCTGTCATTCAGATATAGCATCTATATCAGCATCAACTTTGGCAATGTCAGCTACTAGTAATGTTCCTACAGATATAGCATTCGTATCAGCATCCACTCCTGCAATGTCAGCCACTAGTACTGTTCCGTCAAATATAGCATCCATATCAGCATCCACTGCTGCAATGTCAGCCACTAGTACCGATCATTCAGATATAGCATCCATATCAACATCCACTCCTGCCATGTCAGCCACTAGTACTGTTCATTCAGATATAGCATCCATATCAGCATCCACTCCTGCATTGTCAGCCACTGGTACCGTTTCTTCAGATATAGCATATATATCAGCATCCACTCCTTGCAATGTTAGCCACTTGTACTGTTCATTGAGATATAGCATCCATATCAACGTCCACTCCTGCAACGTCAGCCACTAGTAATGTTCCGTCAGATATAGCATCCATATCAGCATCCACTCCTGCAATGTCAGCCACTAGTACTGTTCATTCAGATATAGCATCCATATCAGCATCCACTCCTGCAATGTCAGCCACTAGTACTGTTCATTCAGATATAGCATCCATATCAGCATCCACTCCTGCAATGTCAGCCACTAGTACTGTTCATTCAGATATAGCATCCATATCAGCATCCACTCCTGCAATGTCAGCCACTAGTACCGTTCATTCAGATATAGCATACATATCAGCAGCATCCACCCTGCAATGTCAGCCACTAGTACCGTTCATTCAGAGATAGCATCCATATCAGCATCCACTCCTGCAATGTCAGTCACTAGTACTGTTCATTCAGATATAGCATCTATATCAGCATCCACTCCTTGCAATGTTATCCACTAGTACTGTTCTTTGAGATATAGCATCCATATCAACATCCACTCCTACAATGTCAGCCACTAGTACTGTTCATTCCGATATAGCATCCATATCAACATGCACACCTGCAATGTCAGCCACTAGTACTGTTCCTTCAGATATAGAATCCACATCAGCATCCACTCCTGCAATGTCAGCCACTAGTACAGTTCCTTCAGATATAGCATCCATATCAGCATCCACTCCTGCAATGTCAGCCACTAGTACTGTTCATTCAGATATAGCATCCATATCAGCATCCACTCCTGCAATGTCAGCCACTAGTACAGTTCCTTCAGATATAGCATCCATATCAGCATCCACTCCTGCAATGTCAGCCACTAGTACAGTTCCTTCAGATATAGCATCCACATCACCAGCCACTGCTTCAATGTCAGTTACTAGTACCGTTTCTTCAGATATAGCATCCATATCAGCATCCACTTCTGCAATGTCAGCCACTAGTAGTGTTCCTTCAGCATCCATAGCATCCACTCCTGCAATGTCAGCCACTAGTACAGTTCCTTCAGATATAGCATCCCATCCACCATGCAATGTCAGCCACTAGTAGGGTTCTTTCCTTCAGATATGCAACCAGCATCCACTTTTGCAATGTCAGCCACTAGTACTCTTCCTTCAGATATAGCATCCATATCAGCATCCACTCCTGCAATGTCAGCCACTAGTACACAGATATAGCATCCATATCAGCATCCAGCAATATCAGCCACTAGTACTGTTCCTTTCAGATATAGCATCCATATCAGCATCCATCCTGCAATGTCAGCCACTAGCAGATATAGCATCCATATCAGCATCCACTCCTGCAATGTCAGCCACTAGTACAGTTCCTTCAGATATAGCATCCATATCAGCATCCACTCCTGCAATGTCAGCCACTAGTACTGTTCCTTCAGATATAGCATCCATACCAGCATCCACTTTTGCAATGTCAGCTACTAGTGCCTGTCATTCAGATATAGCATCTATATCAGCATCAACTTTTGCAATGTCAGCCACTAGTGTTCCTTGATTCATTTCAGATCCTGCAATAGCATCCTTTCAGATATAGCATCCATCCACTCCCCTGCAATGTCAGCCACTAGTACAGTTCAGATATAGCATCCATATCAGCATCCATCTGCAATGTCAGCCATCCCTGTTCATTCCTGAAATATCAGATAGTCACTGTTCTTTCAGATATAGCATCCATATCAGCATCCACTCCCTGCAATGTCAGCCACTAGTACAGTTCCTTCAGATATAGCATCCATATCAGTATCCATTCCAGATAGTAGTTCCTTCAGATATAGCATCCATATCAGCATCCACTCCTGCAATGTCAGCCACTAGTTCCTTCCAGATATAGCATCCATATCAGCATCCACTCCCTGCAATGTCAGCCACTAGTACAGTTCCTTCAGATATAGCATCCATATCAGCATCCACTCCTGCAATGTCAGTCAGCCAGTTCATTCAGATATAGCATCCATATGTTACTAGTAATGTTCCTTCAGATATAGCATCCATATCAGCATCCACTCCTGCATTGTTAGCCACTTGTACTGTTCATTGAGATATAGCATCCATATCAACGTCCACTCCTGCAACGTCAGCCACTAGTACTGTTCCTTCAGATATAGCATCCATATCAGGGTTACTGTTCATTCAGATATAGCATCCATATCAGCATCCACTCCTGCAATGTCAGCCACTAGTACAGTTCCTTCAGATATAGCATCCATATCAGCATCCACTCCCTTGCAATGTCAGCGACAAGTAGGGTTCTTTCAGATATAGCATCCATATCAGCATCCACTCCTGCAAATGCAGCCACTAGTAATGTTCCGTCAGATATAGCATCCATATCAGCATCCAATGCTGCAATGTCAGCCACTAGTACATTCAGATATAGCATCCATATCAGCATCCACTCCTGCAATGTCAGCCACTAGTACTGTTCCTTCAGATATAGCATCCATATCAGCATCCACTCCTGCATTGTCAGCCACTAGTACTGTTCTATTCAGATATAGCATCCATACCAGCATCCACTCCTGCAATGTCAGCCACTAGTACTGTTCCTTAGCAGATCAGCATCCACTCCTGCAATCCATAGGTTCCTTCAGATATAGCATCCCAGCATCCACTCCTGCAATGTCAGCCACTAGTACAGTTCCTTCAGATATAGCATCCATATCAGTATCCACTCCTGCAATGTCAGCGACAAGTAGGGGTTCTTTCAGATATAGCATCCATATCAGCATCCACTCCTGGTCAGCCACTTTCAGATATAGCATCCATATCAGCATCCTCCTGCAATGTCCTAGTAATGTTCATTCAGATATAGCATCCATATCAGCATCCACTCCCTGCAATGTCAGCCACTAGTAGTTCCTTCAGATATAGCATCCACAATCAGTATCCACTCCTGCAATGTCATTACTAGTAGGGTTCTTCAGATTCAGATATGTCAGCCACTAGTACATCCATATCAGTATCCACTCCTGCAATGTCAGCGACAAGTAGGGTTCTTTCAGATATAGCATCCATATCAGCATCCACTCCTGCAATGTCAGCCACTAGTACTGTTCTTTCAGATATAGCATCCATATCAGCATCCACTCCCTGCAATGTCAGCCACTAGTACTGTTCCTTCAGATATAGCATCCATATCAGCATCCACTCCTGCAATGTCAGCCACTAGTACAGTTCCTTCAGATATAACATCCATATCAGCATCCACTCCTGCAATGTCAGCCACAAGTACAGTTCTTTCAGATATAGCATCCATATCAGCATCCACTCCTGCAATGTCAGCCACTAGTAGGGTTCCTTCAGATATAACATCCATATCAGTATCCACTCCTGCAATGTCAGCGACAAGTACGGTTCTTTCAGATATAGCATCCATATCAGTATCCACTCCTGCAATGTCAGCCACTAGTAACGTTCCTTCAGATATAGCATCCATATCAGCATCCACTCCTGCACTAGTCAGCCACTATAGCATACATGTTCCCAATTCAGATATAACATCCATATAACATCCATATCAATCCTCCTGCAATGTCAGCGACAAGTAGGGTTCTTTCAGATATAGCATCCATATCAGCATCCACTCCTGCAATGTCAGCGACAAGTACAGTTCCTTCAGATATAACATCCATATCAGTATCCACTCCTGCAATGTCAGCGACAAGTAGGGTTCTTTCAGATATAGCATCCATATCAGCATCCACTCCTGCAATGTCAGCCACTAGTACTGTTCCTTCAGATATAGCATCCATATCAGCATCCACTCCTGCAATGTCAGCCACTAGTACTGTTCCTTCAGATATAGCATCCATATCAGCATCCACTCCTGCAATGTCAGCCACTAGTACAGTTCCTTCAGATATAGCATCCATATCAGTATCCACTCCTGCAATGTCAGCGACAAGTAGGGTTCTTTCAGATATAGCATCCATATCAGCATCCACTCCTGCAATGTCAGCCACTAGTACAGTTCCTTCAGATATAGCATCCATATCAGTATCCACTCCTGCAATATCAACGACAAGTAGGGTTCCTTCAGATATAGCCTCCATATCAGCATCCACTCCTGCATTGTCAGCCACTATTACTGTTTCTTCAGATATAGCATCCATATCGGCATCCACTCCTGCAATGTCAGAATTGCAGGTGGTCGATAATTCTGGGTTAAGCTTAATGAGTCAGAACTCATTTTTTTGCATCAGGTTCTGAGAAGAAATTTTCTCCGGTTTGTGTGAGCTTCTCTGTTCTCGGGGTGTTTTTATGGCATCTTCTTATACCCTGGTTTAGATCTTTTGGATTTAGGCGCCATATTCGCACTTTGCCTTTACTTTTGCGCATGTATATAATAACACTGTTGACCCAATCAGTTGGTTCCAGTCCTTTGCCTTTTTTGATCATACAATGTAATTCCTCTTTAATTTAATCTTTCAGGTCGATGGGACATTTTCTGGGACATTATCTGAATCGGTGTACCTGGTGGGGCTCAAGCCAGATTTTCCGCGTACGCTGATGACGTATCCATTTTCGTGTCGTGTCGCAGCGACACTGAAGTCGTGCAAAAGGAGCTTGAACGGCACGCGGACCAAGATTAACCACGACAAGTCTTTTGGCTTGCTGTTAGGTGCTTAGAAACGCGTTGCTCTTCTGATGGACTTACGGTCTCGTCCGTATTCTTGGGGTGTTGTTCGGGCCGGGCTCCAGCTGAAGAAGAATTGGTCGGAAGTACTGGTAAATGTAGGGGCTGCGGTTCGGACCTGGCTTCGAAGGCGGTTGTGCTTAAAGGACAGGCTCCGTGTACATCTTTCTCCTCGTTCTTTACCGGTTGTCAGTACTCCCTTTCTGCAAGGGCCGTAGGAAGGAGATCAATCGCTTGCCTTTCTCCATCTTGTAGGGTAGACGCAAGCTTAAGGTCCACAGAGAAATCTTTGTCCAGCGCCCATGTCATGGTGGGGAATAATAACGCCACACTTGGGGTGTCATCGTCACGCCTAAAGGTTGGTTTTCCTACGCTGCGCCTTGACGGAAGATTCGCTGTGGGCGTAATTGGGTTCATCCCCTCGCCACCCTCATTTCATGTCATATATTTTTATTTATTTTTATAAGAAAAAAATGTATATATTGTGAAATTTTTATGTCATGGATGTTTTAGTAGGATCCTTGTGAATATTGTGGTATATGCCGGATGAATGGTGATAATAATATTTCATCCATTACTGAGGTGATTAAGTAAAATGTAATGAATGAATGGATCGTGAATCAGATTAGCTGGGTTTAGTCAGTGATGACTAGCCTCAACCCACTTCCACTTCGGTTTTGTGCCAAAATTGTAATTTTATATTGCAATAAATATACAGTTCCAGCCAGCCATCAGCAGCTCAGCAAGCCTCCAGCTCGGCAAGCCTCCAGCTCCAGCCATCAGTAGGCCTACAGCTCCAGCCATGCATCCTCGTCAGCAGAAACGATATACGATAAATTGTCCTTTTCAGTACAACACTTTTCAGCGACTACAAAACTGCCCTTTTCAGGGCAACACTTCTTCTCAGAGGTTACAAAACTGCCCTTATCAGGACAAAACTCTTCTCACCCTCTACATGAACACGCAAAGATATTTTTTTGCCTAGTGCACTGTAACCTTATTTTTGTTGATGTATTTTCTTGAATGAAAATAGATTTGGAAATATATATTTTTTACTCATGTCTTTGTTTTGTTTGTTGTTGTCTTCTGTCATCCATTGCGGGCCAATATACAACACGCATCATAAACATCTCGAAACTAGTTCATCATTAGCGAAACAAGGATTTCTGCTAACATGTCAGCAAAAGTCGATAATTAAACAGAAAATGTTGATCTCTCAATCATATAAACAGTCATTTTCCTTTCTTCTAACGATCAGTGAATCTGGTGAAATTTACAATGCCAGAAAAGGGCGACTAAATGTCAGTATCAACGAGATATGGTTTCAAATGTTAGAAGAGCAAATCTGTTTCGAGGCGTGGATTGCTATGGCGACTGAGTTTTAAATAACACAAAGGCTGCCAGAAAATGATGTCACCATATGCAAAGACTTTACAAAAATATTATCAAACAAAAAGCCTGATAAGGTCAGTCTGACATCTAAAACAGAAAATAAAATCTGTAGATGAAAAACTCTTAATGGATGTGAACCCCCCCCCCAAAAAAAAACATCATTCTCTTTTCTCGGCTCTTTGATAAATAGGTTACCATAAATGTCAAAATCAATATGATTCGCATCACGGGGGCTCCCAGAAAAGGTTGATTGGCGGAGAGTGGCGGTTCTGAAAGTTTTGACCAATATCTCGTTAAAGAATATCTCACCTTTTTCTATGGGATAAAATCAGCCGACATTCAATTTTCTTCAATTTTAGTTTTTTGATTGGTTCAGTCAAATCTTGTCAATAAATCTTGAAAGTTGCACCATAAATTTCTGATATCTCTTTTCCTTACCCACATTTTCTTTCCTTCACACCAAGAAAAAGAAACCTTGACATAATTCTTTAAATGGAATCTATATCTTCAAAATCGACATGACCATTTTAACCAGAATACATTCTTGATCAATAATTTCAGTGCTGAAAAAGTAATTTTCTTTTTTGTCTCTACTCACATCATGTGACCAGGCAGTGAGTTCAGTGAACACTATCGATTATACATCATTGCAATTGGCATATTACCAACTGTGCATGTTTTCTAAATTGTTAAAAAAAAATTTCCACTCTGAGTAAATTTTGATTCTTGGTAGTTTGGGGGAGAGGGTGAAGGTAATAAAATAATTTACTGAAGCCTAAACCTTGATAGCCTGCGTGCAAATCTTCTTGATCAAAGAGTGGACGGGATCACTTGATGGTGAAGGAAAGGAAAAGAAAACAGAAGTGTTTTGTACTACAATAAATTGTTTTAATAAACATTTTAACCAATGGCTACTCGAGCCGGTTGAAATCTGAAATATTTGCGTTGACTGCTAAAATTTGTCGACTAAAACCGGCATTTGGCTATAAAAATACTTGCAATACGACCATTTCCAGCAGTGAGAAGTAGGAGACGCATTACTGAGGGTAGGAGACGCGATGTCAATGGAGTGGGAGACGTTTGACTTCTAAAAACATCAAAAAACCTGACCAAGCGTAGAGTCAAAGAAACCCACTCCTCAATGAAGTCTTGACAACCAAATTGTCGTTATCACGACAGAAATAAGTCTCATTTTCACTCCGACTATTGTAACAAAATAGTCGTTTCTACGATAGAGAACAAGGACTGTTCGAAAAACAACGCACACGTTGAAAACTTAGAAGCCGCGAATGGATTCTGTCACATCAAATCCCAAGAACTAATAAGAACGTTCATATTTTATACCTTCAAGATAAATGTACCGTTTTAATTGGGTTTGACTCCACTGAAACCTTTTTATTGTACTTTCTTCCTTTTTATTTGCATTGTTTTGTATATGCTGGCATTTTTATTGTGATATTTCATGTTATTTGATTGATTTTTATTGTAAACTTGATCTTTTTTACACAGTTACCACTGAGCCTTATTTTAGAAAAATAAATTACCGTAATTCCCCGTGTATAATACACCTTCATACATAATAGGCACACCTAAAATTGTGCTGAAAGTTTGGAAAAATGCTTCTACTCACGCATAATACTCAACCCTTTGTTTGGTAATCAAACCCTATAAATTGTACCTCTCCAATTTCATTCATCGTTTCCTATCCTTATTTAAAAATGGTTTTAAACATAGAATAATATTATTCTAATTTAGTTTTATGATAATTTTTATTTTAATTTACGTCAATTTTTAAAAAGATTTTTGTAGCTGTGCATAATATGCACCCATGAATTTGCTTATTATTTTTTAGAAAAAAATGCGTATTATACATGAGGAATAACAGTAGTTGATCTTGAATTTATTACCCTCTTTTCTGGGTGCACAAATCCACCAAATTGGTGCATCTCTAATATTTAGTAGAATTTACTTTTATTTTATTTTATTTTAATAAAATTCTTTAGGTTTCATATCTCACTGTGTATTTCACGTCATTTTTTTTACGGTGTGCCTTGTTGTCGCTTGATCATCATTCTCTCCAATCTCTTTTTAAACGAACACACAAAAATATTTATTAATAATTTTTATTTTTTTTTATAAAATTGATGTTTGTTATAATAGAGGATGCAGTGGCTAAAGTTGTTTCTTGATGCTTACTAAGCATATTACAACACATCACCAAACAGTTTGGTGATGGACGGAATACGATTGAAAGATTGTTGCAAAACAATCTTTTAAGAAAGAAAGATCCGCCTTCCATGACATTCATCATTTAAAATCCCGACTTTTTAATATTTCCACTGTCTTTAAGAAACATACAGTCGACGTATATTGAAAACGTACTTACACGTTTTTCCTAAGTTTATTTTGCCTATTTTAAGATCAGTATCTACAATTTGTCATGGTCTTAGTGGGATCACATGCTGTAGAAGTGATTCGGTACGCTGCTCTTTTTGACGCTCTTCGAACATGCTGCATTGTTGAGCAGTTTTGGCAATGTCGTTGTTGTTGCCATGCCAGAACACACAGCTTTTTACTCTCAATCTGTATTTGTCCGTCCCTTAATGGACATAGCGTATCTTTTGCATTATTTCCAGCTACAGAAATTAAGGAATTATTATTATTCGATCACTCTTGTGGAGAATTCTATTTTAAGGTGTGAGTTCATCACGTTAGGACCAGTAGGGCTTCAAATTTTGGCTAACCTCTCTACTCTAGTTGGGCCATACTCGAAGGATCATGTCTCTCAATTTACTTATTGGGTCAGCGTTTGTCGCTTGGTGTATCTGTGTCATTTTTTCTGTTGAGAATTGCAAAGTCGGCCTTTATGGCCAGGTCTATAGCTTTCTTTACTCTCTTATTTCGGAGCCGTGATAGTCCATCCGCGAGAGTCATGTCTTTCCCTGGCCGATGCGTGATGACAATGTTATACTCTTGCAGGCGAAGCAGCATTCGTTGAAGACGGGAAGGTTCTGTAGTGAGATTTCTTTAGGAATATCATCACCAGGGGCTTGTGATCACTCTCAATGATAAATGGGAGGCCATTTATGTATATTCGGAATTTCTCGCACTCGAAAACCACTGCTAATAGTCTATGTTGGCATAGCTCTTCTCTGTTTCTGTGAGGGATTTGGATGTAAACGCTCTAAGGCCTCTGCTCGAAGCGTCAACTTGATTCTTTAGTGGATCAAAGTAAGTAAGCGACATTTCTGTGCTGATTCTATCCTTTATTTGCTGCAGGGATTTTTGGTGGTGACTTGTCCATTTGTACTCTGAGTCTTTCTTTAGCAATTCTCTCAGGGGTGCTGTGAGATCAGATAGGCGAAGGATAAATGGTGCCATATATGTGATAATTCCCAGCACCTTCTGAAGCTCTGCTACATTACTAGGACTGAGTAGCCAGTTTACCTCATCCACCTTATGGGGATCTGGGTGAAATCTAATTTCTCTAAACATAGCTCCAAAGAAGTATATTTCCTCCTCGCCCACAGCACACTTATCGCTGTTGAAAGATAAGACCTACGGGTCTTGCAACCATCATGAGGTTGTAGAGGTTTTGATCATGCGCTCCTCCTTGGTTTGCTCATAAACCACTACATCGTCTATTAGTCCAATTGCCCCTGGTCCATTTTTGTGAAGTACTTATCAATTGTTAGTTTGTGGAAGTTCTACTTCAGTGTAGGGGTCCTGTAGTGGCATCGCTTGATGATTTTATTCAGGCCCTTTGGATCTCAGCATATCCTGAGTTTTCCACTGTTTTTGCGCACAAACATAATACTGTTGACCCAATCAGTAAGTAGACTCATCTAGATTTCTAATAATTCCTTGTGTCACTACATCTTCTAGTTATGCTTTGATTTCGTCCTTAAGATGGATGGGACATTTCCTGGTTATTGTCTGTTTTCAGTACAGTGTGCTATTCTCCAGTAAATTCACCAACTTTGTCAAAATGATTAGGGTACATTTCCATGAAGTCTTCTATGGAGTTAATTGCGCACTTTATTTGCTGGATGGCAAAATGTACATTTACTCTCTTCAATTCTCTGAGGGAAGAAAGTCCCAATACGGCTGGAATTTGATATTTCTCTATTCATGGTTGTATGCACATTGTATATTCACAGACCCATGTTGGAGTTTGGTTGCGCCATTGTATGCAGTAAGCTGGCTCCTGGCATGTGGAGTCAGGATGTGGTAACCTATCTGGGTTGACATTTTCGGGGAACATTTTCTGCAAAATACACAAGGGGAGTGTATTCCCTTCCACTACATTGTCAACTTTTGCCTTTAGCCTCTGGATCCCTGGTCTGTTAGGGAATGTTTTGTTTAAACTTGCAAAAACTTCAGTTCGGGTGTCTGTCCTATTCTGTTGTTCAATTGAGTGGAAAGACATTTCATGAAAATGTTCGTCTAGTTTAACACTTAGAATCTGGTTTAGCCCATCTATTCTGTTGCTATGAGCTAAGTTTCTGATCGTAGCCCTCCATATCTTCTCTGTACTGGGCGCCTTAGCGTCGTGTGTGGTCTAGGTTGCATAATTCCTTTTGATTTATTTATGCAAGCTTTAGCCCTGTAGTTCTTTCGGCTGTATGCTGAGCACACTGTACTCCATGCTGGGCAAACGTGTTTGGTGTGGTGGGGGTATGTCGTCCACATCGTCTGCATTTAGTATCGCTTAGGGTGTGCTTGATAGCGTCAATACCTTTTCCTTTATGGTCCTGGATATCATCTAGCTGGCTCATATAGTGTATTGAAGCTTTGTGTATTTTGCATATATTCAGAGCTCCTGTACAGACAACGTCTGATCTTTCGAGAGGAGTTGTTTTTCTAACTCAAGATGTTTCGTTCCAACGATAATCTGCTCGATAATTTGCTCGATTAGTCGCTACTCCGTTTCTTTTTCATCTTGAAATTTACATTTCCTTGCCTGAAAGTCATCAATATTTTCAGAATCATTCTAAAAATATTTCTGTAAACAAAAACGAACGATTCTGAAGTTTATTCGGGTCTCTAATTGTTCTAGGAACTTTTTCCATACTACGGTCAGATTCCGTTTGTCGACCTCGTTCTGAATCTTCCACACTTCTTCACCCGACAGTAACAATATGTGGTCAACTTGTTCCCCCCCCCCCGTTATATTCTATACGAAAAATAAACCTCGCAGAGCCGCTTGAAAAAATGGAACGATTCAATCACATTCTCAGTTGATGTCCATGACATGACCGGTTCAATCGCTAGTCTGGACATTTTTTATCTTTTATGTATTACTTTTTTGATTAATACTTTTTTTTTTAAACGACAGATTGGTTAGCGTCAAATAATGAAATGACAGATAACGATTGTACTCACAGTTTGTCGGTGAAGATCTTTTTCAGTGAAGGATTTTTTTGTACATGGCGGTCCTCGTCTTTTATCGTCTACTATGTTGACGACAATTTCTTCTTTTTCATTAGAACCTTCTTTTAAGTGCTGTTTTCATTCTCTTCTCACTCTTGCCTTTGTTGGACCGTGCGTCGTTTGCGGTTTTTTTTGTTTTTTGTTTTTTTTACCGCTGCCACCATGTAAACAGATTGATAGAACAAGAAGACAGATATATAGTGCTGGCCAGCCATGTTTGAACTGGCCACTTAACTTACTTAAAAAAGGGGTACCCTTTTTTTTGAGAAGAACAAACAGACAATTCCAAGTCATAACAGTAGGAAGTTAATTTTTTTTACATTTTCCACAAAAGAAGAATGTGGTGTTTGTGCAATTTTTTAAAATTTTTATATTTTTCTCCTTTTCCTTTTTGCTTAAATATGAAAATAATTAATACATTTGAAAAACTTTGTAGATAAAAAGAAGTTTCCCAAGTCCACTAGCTGTTATTGCTCTTTCCACTATTGATGTAGAGCTTCCTTCTATGTGTGTGTTTATTTAAACATTTTGTTCATAATAAAACTCTCATTTCAAAAACTTATTTAAAACAATCACTTCTTCCCAATGTTTTGACTTTTATGTTCTTCAAAGTAAGTGAAATCAATCCGCTTAAAACTGAAATGTCATATAATTTACACTTCTGCTGTTTTCTCATTCAGAGTCTTTGATATTTGGTTTGACATGTGGCAGATTTTTTTCTGGTGGAAGATTTGTTTCCCCGATGTGTCGTAATCGATATTGTTTATGTCTTTCGTTGGAAAATGGTAGATACTACTCTTCTTAACTGAAGCGCTTCATTTATTGTTTCATTACCCGGCGCTGTCACTTTAACTTCGCCATAGAGCTGTTTAAACAAACCGTCAAACAAGCAATCAAGCAATCTGTTAACGTCTCTTATTTGTGGCGACAATTCAGTAATTGTTAATTTTACTCAGGCGATTTTAATCACAAATACTTACTTCCAGAAAGAGCTTCTCAAAATTAAGAACTATTATTTACTAAAGAGGTTGATCTTATTAAACTAACGAATTGGTTTGCGAGACAAACACTCTAACTTTCCCTGTGTGTGAACCAAAATCACAAAAAGTAAAATAAACGGAAACGTATGTGGCGGAAATGGATTATCTCCCTTAAACATATAGTCATGTGGTACTAGTATAAAAAGCAGCGCGCTTTTGAAAATACTTCTCTTTTCAAATTTTTGTGTTCCTGAACCGCTACTGCCCAGCATGTAAGTAATTTTACCACAACTGTGAAGCACATACAAGCACTCATAGACACGCCCAAACATACACACTTACTCACTGTTTCCAAAAATTGTAATTTTTGTGAGAAAAAATTGTTTTTATTTTAAACGGGAAAATATTTGTTCATCATTTATATTTGAAATTTTTGGTTGATACTGGTTTTAGTTAACTAGAAATAGTAGCCCAACACATTTACAGTTGACACCCAGCCAGCCTAAATGTGTTTATTTACGGAAATTATTAAATTAATTATATCTGACATATAACTATAGCAGCGGGTCTCCCAGTGAGGTTCGATAAAAGGGAGAAATTACAAGCCATATCACAGATAGAAGTTGGAAACGTGTTGCCCGTACCAAGGTTCGTGGTGAAGAGATTAAATTTAACGTCTTTTTTGCGGGATGTCCGTATTTCCGGCAGAAACAGCTTTTGTTTCATGCTGGGAGTATTTGATTATTTTTAATTTTTATTTAATTTATTTTATAGAACGTTTTTATGTTATTGTTTTATTTTATTTATAATTTTCATTATTATTATAATTTTATACTTTATTTTTATTTATTTATAAGACTGAATTGTGAGACGAGTAGGTTAAAATTACGTCAGCGCTGCCCAAGTGGAAGGCAAATGTTCTATTCCAAGTTTAATGAAATACTGGTTTTTCCCTGAAGAAAAGTTTAAAAGAAAGTTTCCAGCTTCTTTAATGACACAGGAACAAGGAACGCGACATTTATGCCCAGAATGATATCAGAAAGAGCAATACAATTGCAGAAGAGGCTGTATACCTGTGTTTCATAAATTATGCAAAAGCGTTTGATAAAGTACATCATAAAGAACTGCTCGTTAACCATGACATATTTGGGAAGGATATAAGAATAATCCAGAATATATAATGACAGCAAACCGCCTGCCTTCAAAGAGAGAATGAATACAGTAATTATACAAAAATAGAAAAGAATGTAAGACAAGGATGTGTCTTCTCACCGGACTTATTCAACCTAATCAGTGAAGCGATTCTGAGAGAATTAGAAGTCCTACCAATATAAGATATTCAGACGACACATTGTTGATAACAACCTTAGAAAGGAAAATACAAGAACTCCTACAGAAGATAGTAAAGGGAATTGAAAAGAAAGGACTAAACATTAATAACAAGAATTAAGAATGCATGGCTGTTAGCAAAAGGGAACACAATGCATCGTACAAATTGCAAATTGGAGATATCAAAATAAATCAAGTACAACAATTTTGATATCCAGGAAGTGTTCTAATAGGGGACAGAAAGTGTCACACTGAAATTCGAAGTTGCATTGGTATAGTCAAACAAGCCTTCCAGAAGCTAAGCAAAGTATTAAGAAACAGGAAAATTTCGTTAGAAACAAAGAAAAGATTACTAAACTGTTACGTAATATTAGTCCTCTTATATGACAGTGAATGTTGGACAATCTCCACACAGATGATAAGAGACTTGAACCAAAGGAAATGTGGTTCTACAGGAGGATGCTGGGAATACTATAGACTGAACATGTATACAACAACGAAGTTTTAGAGAAAATGGAAACAAAAAGGAGACTTATACTTAACATCAGGGAGAGATAGTAGAAATTTCTAGAGAACATTATGAGGAAAGAGGACTTAGAAAATTTGATACCCATAAAACAGATTGAAAGCAAGAGGAACAGAGGAAATCAATGTATAACCTACTCGGTGAGCTTGAGTAAATGGATGGCGGAAGAAGGTTTAGGAGAGATAACGAAAAGATAAAATTTATTAAGAGCTACAAAAACAGGAAATTGTGGAGAGCCATAATCGCCAACATCCTGAAGGGACACAGCACAGAGAAGAAGGTTCTGTCACATATGAAATGTAGGAAACAAATGATAATCTGTGGGTGATAAATCTGGTGGGTATGGGGGAATGTGGAAGAAAAGGCCCACCCATTTTCAGCATTAATACTGTGGGGCTTTCAAATGCCCATTTAAAATATTAGACATGTATCAATTAGTTTTTCTTTTTCTTGTTATATATTGTCTTGTGTGTAGATCAAATAAAAATGGAAAAGTTTTATTTAGAAAGACATTTAAAAGCCCAATATTAAAAAAATGAATTCTAAGTTTCAAAAGTTCAAATAAAAAATAGGTTTCACTTTATTTACATTACTTAACATCAACATTCTAGGAGTATGTGAAACTAGATGGCCAAACAAAGGTGATTTTGTCAGCGACAAACACAGGATCATTTATGCAGACGGCGAGAAGAACGACAAATAAGAAGGCTAATACTAGATAGTTCTAGGATACCACCAACTTTCCGAAAGAATTCTGGTAGTGTGGCTGAAAGGGACATCGATTCTTTTTACTCCATGTTGGACAGTGCCAAGGCTCTATGCAAATCACAGGAAGTCATCATTATCATGGGAGACCTTAACGCTAAAGTAGGCAGGGAAAGGGCAGGGAATATATCAGGAAGATTCAGACTAAGAGCCTGCAACAAACGCGGAGAAAAATGGTTCCAATGGTGCATAGCCATTGACCAAGTAATAACCAACACATAGTTCTAAGAACATCCGAGACAATTATGGACATGGAGGAGTCCAGGAGGAGAAACTAAAAACCAAATTGATTATATAACCATCAACAAAAGATTCAGGAATGCAATGATTCACTGCAAAACCTACCCAAGTGCCGACTGTGGAAGTAATCATTGGCCTCTCATATGTAAACTGAGAGTGAAACTGCAGAAATTGAAGAAGCCTAATGCAGCACCCAAACTGCAATACAACAAACTCCTGAGCGACCCTAACCTAAAAGAAAAATATATGGACAATATAAAAAGCACATAAGGAAACACAAAATGGGATGCATTAAGAGACGCTGTAGTGACATCAGCAAACGATATCATCTGAAAGGAGACGGGACGAAGAAAGAAAAACGAATGGATGACTGATGAGATTCTCGACATGATGGAAAGAAGACAGAAAACTCTGCCAAGGTACGGAACGGAGTAGAGAAAATTACACAATGAAATAAGGACCAAATGCAGGCAAGCTAAAGAAGAATGGCTAAACGAAAAATGTACAGAAATAAAAAGATTTGAGTACTACCAACAAAAGAGACATGCACAAACATATAAGGCAACAGGACAGAAGATATGCTCGTCAACAGGCTGCCTAAAATCAAAAGATGGAACACTCATATTAGAGAAGGAAAAATTCTTCAACGCTGGAGCGAGTATATTGGAGAACTCTTCCACGACGAAAAGAAACAACCAGTAATACACAGAACTACCGACGGATCGGAAATTCTGAAAACTAAAGTAAAAGCCGCACTGACCAAATTGAACAGAAAGATAGCAGGACCAGAATTGTAACGGAAATGCTGACAGCCTTAGATGAATTTGGCATGGACAAGATTACGGAAATAACAAATGAAATCTACAACAGCGGGGATATACCTGAAGACCTCAACAGATCTATTTTCATAGCTATGCCTAAGAAACAAGTTGCAAACGAATGCAAACTCCACCGAACAATCAGCCTAATGAGCCACGTAACAAAACTCATCCTCCGTATTCTGTTGAATAGAGTGTGCAGCAGAATCAGGCCAGTGATAAGTTGAGAACAGTGCGGGTTCTTTAAAGACGCCGGAACAAGGAACGAGAGATTCATGCTCAGAATGTTATCAGAAAGAGCAATACAAATGCAGAAGGACGTGCACCTATGTTTCATAGAATACGCGAATGCCTTCGACAAAGTACGCCACAAGGATCTGATGGAACCGCTCAGCAATCTTCGTATATTCGGGAAAAAATATCAGAATAATCAAGAAACTATACTGGCAGCAAACAGCATGCATGCGCATAGGAAATGAGTTCAGCAAATGTACAAAATATAGAAAGGGGTGTAAGGCAAAGATGTATCTTCTCACCCGACCTGTTCAACCTATACAGCGAGGCAATTCTGGGGGAATTGGAAACCCTACCGGGATTTAGCATTAGCGTCCACAATCTTAACATAAGATACACAGATGACACAGTACTGATAGCAGTCACGGAAAAGAAATTACAAAATCTCCTACAGAAGTTAGCGACGGAGAGTGAGAACATAAATTACAAGAAGACAGAATGCATGGTCATCGGTAAAAGGATGAGCCCGAAATACGATTTGCAGTTCGGGAACACTAGAATCAAGCAGACGCGGAAGTTTTAATATCTGGGAAGCGTTGTGACAGAGGACGGTAAGTGCTATGCTGAGTTCCGTAGACGTATCGGGATGGCCAAGGACATATTCCAAAAGCTGAGCAGAGTATTGCAAGACAGGAGGATTTCTTTGGTAACAAAGAAAAGAATACTGGGCTGTTACGTGACATCTGTCCTTCTTTACGGCAGCGAATATTGGACGATTTCCTCAAGGATGAAGAAGAGACTCGAGGCGACAGAGATGTGGTTCTACAGAAGAATGCTAAGGATATCATGGACCGAGTGTGTGAGCAACGATGAGGTCTTAGAGAGTATGAAAACAAGGAGGAGGCTTATACTTAACATCAGGAAGAGGCAGCTGAAATTTCTAGGACACATAATGAGGAAGGAGGGCCTGGAGAATCTGATACTCACGGGTCGAATAGAGGAAAAGAGAGACAAGGGAAAATAACGCATGACATAAGTTGCGGGCTTAAACAAGTGGTTGACAGGACATGGGTTGGGGAAGTAGCAGAGGGAAGGAATTTGTTGAGAGCTGCAAGAGATAGAAGGATGTGGAGAGCCATGATCGCTTACGTTCTGAAAGGACATGGCACATAAAAAGAAATGAAACTCTTTCTAAACTGTTCTTCACATTCCAAACAATGAACAGAAAGTTTGTTGAGACCTTTGCATCCATTTCTAACACAATTATTAGTCTTTCTTTACACTTACGGTTGTCGTTCGCCCAAATGATTAAAACTAGAAGCTTTACAGAGATATTAAGACAACTAATTGACTAATCATGAAAATATGACTTTCCACTTACTAAATATTAAGGACAAACACGATATTAACATTAACAATTGATACGCGCTCAGCCAACCTGAGTCACGTGAGGTACACAGCCAAACTGAATTACGAGAAATACTCAGCCAACTTGAGTCACGTGAGGTAGTCAGCCAGTCCCAGTTACAAAAGGCACTTATTCAGCCTGAGTTGTTAGATATTTATTAAACTTAGTATGATACAAAAGCTGAAAATGTGAAGTATACAATGAGAAGCAAACTCATATTATCAAATATAGTCCACAAAAAGAGCCTGTTAACCATCGCACTACGGTAGATATCCGAAACAATGTATTTATCGTTCTTTATAAAGCTTAGTACATTCTTACACAAGGCTAAAGTATCAGGGTACTCAGTATGGCTCAAATTCATTGCACTAACAAAGAAGTTCTGAGTGATAAGCTTAACTATTGAGAAATAATCATTCTATTATTACTCTTTCCTTTATCAGACAATTTTTTTTAATGTAAATCAAATTTCCTTGAAACATTGTAAAAAAAAGAGAAAAGAAAAATGAAAGAAAGAAAAGGTATTTTATCCGCGCTACAACCACAAGAGGCTCATTAACATGAATTACTACAAGATCAAAAAAAAAATCAATTTTTATTTGGTTTAAAATTTACTTCCGTTTGCAAAGGGAATTCAGTACATCTTCCGCGTACAGGTTATTTGCCGTTTCTCACAATATATTTTCAACTAATTGGGCGAGGCTATTTATTTATTTGGTAGAGATACTATTGTACCCTTTAAAAACTGTAGCTTTCCTATTGCATGATTTAAATAACAGTCGCAAAACTATACCGACCATTAGAAAACAACATTGCCACACCCAGAACTCAGCACGGAGCACATGACAAGGGGATTTACAAAATAACAGTATTTTAAATAGTCACAAAAAATTGAGTAAAAGACAATTACAGCTAACCATAGTTAGTCAAGTAACCATGGTAATATTTGCAATGTATATCAGAACTTTCTTTATCTATAGATACTTGCAGCTAAATCACATTGGAACATCGATTCCCGTAGGATCACCGAAGTTAAACAACGTCGATCCTAATGATGACCTAGATGAGAATGACCATGTGCTGTAAACTTTGATGTGCAGGTGGTGGTATAATGGCTGGAAATTTCAAATCGGAGAGCCGAGTTCCAATTCCCGGTGGGTTCGTTATATTCACTTATATCAAAATAACTTTGGGAAATTCACCGCTTCTCTCCCTCCAGTTATGGGTTAAATAGTAAAACTTTTATCAGTAAATCATTATTGTCTCCAAAAATTATTAGAATCTAAAATTATTTAATTATTTTTAACTATGTATCATTTAATTATTAAAACGTGTCGTTTACGATAATGAATACCTTTTCTACATAAGTTCACCACTAAAAGCTTACGGCTAAGTCATGTTGAAGCAGCGGTTCCCGTACGATCACCGAAGTTAAGCAAGGTCGCGCCTGGTCAATACCTAGATGGGTGACTGCTTGGAAATACCATGTGCTGTAAATCTTCGATGTGCAGGTGGTTCGGCTCGGAATTGTTAATTGGAGAGCCGGGTTCCAGTTGGGTTCGTTATATCCAATTACGCGCAAATACCCTTGGCAAAGATATGAATGAATTCCTTCTCCTCCCTGCTATAGGTTAATTAGTAAAATTTGTATCACTAAACCATTATTATCGCCTCCCCACAAATCCTGCAATCTAAAAAAAATCATGGCTTTAAATAACCTGATAAGAGTTGATAAATCGTAGAAAAGGAATCAATCAATTTTTATAGGCTTTTGCCAAACTAAGAAATCGATATCTTTCGGTATAGAGTCAAATGAAACGAAAATGTTATGAGGGAAGATTGTGTTGCGTCAGTTTCCCAAGTAATTATTTAATTAGTTGTATTAATAGCTCTTTAAAGTTTCTAGTCTTAGTCATTTGTACGAACGACAAGCACATGACCATAATGTAAAGACTGTAAGAATTGTGGTAGAAACGGGTGCAAAGGTCATAGTAAACTTTTTGGTCATTGCTTGGCATGTACAAAACAGCTCAAAAAGAGTCTATTTGTTCTTAAAATCATTCGAAATCCTAGCTTTTACATGGATTTGAACCCTGATCATTGGAATTGGAAGAAATTACGAAAATGTCAGCTACGAGGTAGCCCACAAAAAGATCGATTGATACATGATAGGAAGACCTTATTTTAGCATTTTAAATTGAACAGCGCAAAATTGTTTCTCATTCTCCTGATAATTGCACGGTGCCTCGCTGTAGATCAGTGGTTAACAAACTGTTCCGATGCTCTGTCAAAACCGTGAAAGATGGAGGGGCAAGGTGGTTCTCGGGGGTGCAACGCCTTCATTGCATGAGACTTGGGTGATAGGTAGGTGGCTTCTCCTAGACTTGTTGACCTACCAAGACTAAAGAATCCAGGGTGCTTTGGTATTGAATCAATCGCTGGAGAAATATGGCTTCATACCTTTTCTAAAGACACCAGTATAAAATGAATATGACACACACACTCGGTCAGAATTTGAACGCGGTCTGCCGACTTTACCCATCACGCCTATAACCATTACGCTACTCGTATTATACAAGATGAATGAACAATTGGGTACTAATCTTACCGCAGTTGTTATGTTGGAAGATTGAAATGTCATCTAGTTCATCTAGTTACCAGTGTTAGAATGAAAGGATATCATGAAAGGATATCTCTAAATAAAAAAAATAAATCTACAAACTTCTTCAATACTTCCATTTTTCCAATAGAAAAAAAAAATTAAATTGATGACCAAGTTATAACAACACCTACCAAAATTTAATAATTCAACATGACATTAGTTAAGTCGTCAAAAGTTGAGTAGGAATGTTCTAGTAAGAAATTTATGATAAGAAAATTCTTATTCGCGCAACAGAGCACGTAGGTAGGTATGAGATTGCAAAATTACCATGTTTACGTAAGATGAGTAAGAAATAACGTACTCTTTGTTATGCATATGTGAGAAAGAAAATTTGATACAATAGTTTTATCGACAGGCACTTTTAATATTATGTATATTCGTTGAATGTGTTCATGTGTCGTGTCTTATTTCCACTGATGCAGGAAGCTGTTTTCATTTGAATATATCTTTTCCATTGATATCAAAAACAATTCTCGTTCTTCTTGAGGATGCTTTTGATTGGTTGAAAAAAGTTCAAATTTTAGTTGAGAATTTTTTGTACCCTTCAACCGGAAGCTATGTGTAGAGCCGATTGCGCAGAAACGTAGTTTTAGGTATTCTCGCTTTTATCGTGAGATTGTTCACATCCGGTATAGTATAAAAGCACGAAGCAACTGGAGATTTTACATCTTGGTCCGAAAGTCTTGTCACCCCATACATAATATAATTTTCTTTTTCAGATGGCTGACACGAGCTCGTGCAGTTTGGAAGAGACGTTGCTTGCAAATATATGTACACATGATCGTGTGCATTCTGGCAAGAGCATGGACGATATGCGACATGACTTCACTGCAAAATTAATTTTTGGTAGGTGTGGCAAAATTCGGACCACCCTGGGTATATACAAGGTGGTCCGAAAGTATTGTCACCCCTACATAATATAATTCTCTATTTCAGATGACTGATACGAGCTCCTGCAGTTTGGAAGAGAGATAGGGGTAACAATATATATATATATATATATATATATATATATATATATTGTGTATTTAGGCAGCATCTTTTCATTCATGCCCGTTCCATTAAATAATATAGACAAGTGTTGTCTATTTATTTTATGTAAAATTTTTTCGTAACGTCTGACAAGTTTAATAACATTATCGTTGAACGAAGAAAGAAATTCACAATATTGATCCATATTTTTTTTTGATACAATCTAAGCTTTCGGCTTACATAAGCTATTATCAAAGATGTCAATTACAACATATTAAACAATATACAGACACGACAGTGATGATAGTCTGTCATTGTTTACAATACATAGATGATTTCTAAGCAACGATAAACTCGCGCATATAAGACGCTAGAAGCGAAAATCGCACCGCATCTCATGACGTCACATATGACCACACGAGAGTGAATGGTAGAAGTATGGGAAGCCGTTGGTATAAACCAATGGCTTCTGTTACCAATTATAGACATTTAAGAATATTTGTAGAGATGCCATAATTGATTTTGTTTAGGTTGGGTTTCAACTGTTTGATGTATAATGCTTCAAGGATTTTTAATTTTTGTCTATTGTTTTCATGTCGAAGTATAGTTAGGTTTATGTCTTTTTATAGTGCCGTATATGTAGCCAGGTCTATAATCACCAACAATTTCAGGGAGTTTTCTACTCCAATAGCTTTTAGGGAGTTTTCTACTCCATTAGCTTCATGTCTCGCACCACTCGCCTGTGGAACTCCCTTCCCTATTCCAGTTTCCCTGAGAGCTATAATCTCCATCTATTCAAATGTAATGTCAATCGACATCTCCAGTTGCTTTGATCTATCCAGTACCCTTCTCAACATCCTTTCTTCTATCACTCCTATCTGATCTTGTTCCAAATTTTCTGTAACCCCTTGCGTCCTCGTGGCTTCCCTGCCTTGCTTGAGGTGAAACGCTTAAATATAATATATATATATATATATATATATATATATATATATATATATATATATATATAAAAGAAATATAGTCTTAAGAAGTGCTAAATTTATGGGATAAAGTGCTCAATATCAGAGATAGAGCGTATGCAAATATAAAAGTGAACATAGAAGTCAACACTTAGAGGCGACAGTCTGTTTTCATGCTAGATGCAATCGGCAGGCCTGACGATTGCATCTAGCATGAAAAGTGTTGACTTCTAAGTGTTGACTTCTTTGTTTCTCTCTCTCTCTCTCTCTATATATATATATATATATATATATATATATATATAAAACGAGATTTAGCCTAATATTAAAGTTCAGTCTAAAACCTGAGCTATTGTTTAAATTCTCATGTTATTTTGCCTTATTTGTATAGGAATTACATCATATATATATATATATATATATATATATATATATATATATATATATATTCAACAAATAAAATACCATCAGAAGGTTTGTTTGATGAACAACAATTACGAGGCCAAATACCGCCAAAATACTTGGCGAGAGCAGTTGTAGACCTGCGTATTATTTTTGGCCCATTTAGAAAATAATAACTCACATCACTACTCCCGCAATTCGAGAAGATTTTCGCGAAACAGCGTTAAATTATTTTATAACCAATGAAAACCCTGTATTCTCAAAAATCTCACCTCTATGTGAAATTAGATTTTGGATTCCTTTTACGGATATAAAAATAGAAACATATTGCTTCTCAGGGTTCAAAACAATTTGAAGGCCAGTTTGATCTACATGTGCGTACTCACACAAGCACACAATAGAAGATGATAAAGTAACCTCCGACTAAGGCCTTGTCTATGCACACATTGAGGATCGAAATCAGCGAGTGTCCGAAGGGTGATAATATCAATACACGAAAAAAGAGGCAACAATCCTGGTTAGTGCTCAAAGAAAGATAACAGGCGCCGTCTCTGTCTCGTGGAAAGGGGCATTAAGCAGAGAATAGCTTTCTTGAAAGACATCTTCCATTTCTTACCGAAGAATTAATGTATTAATGAATTAAATTCTATTAAAATCCAAACTTCGACTTTCAAGGATTGTTCATCCGACGTAATGGTTAGCCAGAAACAATGCCAATAATAAGGATACAGTATTTAGTGAGGCAACACCTTGCTCGAACGCAGAGGATGAAGAAAATCAAGTAGATCCGAACACACGTAGGGATCTGGCCATCAAGAATTCGAAGATGGCTCAAACAAACAAATTCGATGATCAAACTAGAATGTTGCTTTCCGTGTTATTTGACTGTAAACTAAATATTTAGTAAGATTAGGGCCATGAGGATTAAACTTACTACACTAGCCTCTCAGATTCGAATCATTTCTCAGAATGAAATCCTCTGTAGAAACAATCTCACTTATTGGGTATTGTGGCATGTGAGGGCTCCCTTACTTGGCTCGATTCAGCAGCAGCAGCAACAGAAATAATCAGCAGGGCACAACCGAAAGTCCCAGAGGTCATAAAAGCCTTGACCAAGCCCTACTCCGTCTCTTTTCCATTTTCCATTTCAGCGGCCTCTATATTCAAGGCCCGCTCTTTTCCACTTATCCTTTACAGCGGTTGCAACCTTCAAGCTCAGCTCGAAAGCCTACACCTAATCCTTGCTGCAGAAGACGAAGCGTGTCCTGGCAGCCTGACTCAAATTTCTCGTTCACCCTGTGGGAACCGGCTGAGAAATCTCCCTTCGAGACATCTACCAAAGGAAAACTACGCACAACCTTTGCTGCAGAAGACGTGGGCTATCCTAGCAGTTTCGCACTCAGATGTCGCATTCCTCCCGTGGGAAACAACGAATAAATCAGTTTCAACAAAAACTAATCAAGAACTTTTTTAACTGGGAAACCCCACCTTTTCCCGCATAACAGTAAATATTTTAAGCACTCTTTTTCAACCAGAAATAAAAGCTGTTGGACATTTATTTCAAGCCTTGTCTTTTGTTCATTCCAATCACATTGCCAAGCAGAAAAACACACGCAACCGGGAAAAAATCCCAACAGTTCCTGTCTGGGTTTTTTTTTTATAACTATTTCTAAAGAAATTAAAAAAAAAAACCAGAAAGTTTTATTTTCAAAATTCGAATTAAAAGGACAATATTTAAAACAATTTAACTATTTTACGAATATCGTAGTTCTTAGTGGTTTAATTTTAGAAAAAAAATGACAAAAACCGAAAAAATGTTTTACAGAGGACGAAAGATTTGCTGTTTATTTAATTCTTTGAAAAGAGTTGCTGTTCAAACTAAAACCTGACCTACTTCCACAGTAACTGTTGTTGACGTTCGGCTACAACAGACTATAAATCAGCAATCAATATTTTGCGATAGAATTAATTAAGCGATCATTCACATTTTGGAATATTGGCGTCACAAAAACATCTTGTCAGAATCGAGCGGAAACACCTGAGAGCACTGACAACAACAAAAAATAGATTACAGACAGTCAAGTGGTTCATTGTTGTGATTTTCCTTTTCTCAGGAGCGAGAATCAGACAAGCTGTTAATGCTTATCATTAAATTAAATTTATTTTTTATGTGGCTTTTTTGTTCTTTTAAATAATCTTTAACAAATTAACTTCCAAATTAAATCTGACGAGAAAAGACAAATTCTTGTTTTAACTAATTAACCGTATTCATGACTGTAAAAAAAATCTGGAATAAGGAGTTATCATCATTCACATTCTGACTAATGTCCGCATCTCTGTTGGTGTTATCACCACGTTTGGACAGTTATATTCTCTGGTATTCTTCAGGGATCTGTTGACCCGGAAAACCTGCAAGGAATGTCGAACGAAGTAAATTGTTCTAGTTCCTCTATAGATGTCTTGTTTAGTACTAGCTTGCTTATTACTCGCCCTGTTTTCCACTAAGTCTAAGTCTGCACTGACCAGACCGGAGATTAAAGTCACAATTACAATATTAGTATGCCACCAAATTCACGTGAAAACGCTTTAATATTCTAGGTCATTGTACTATTATTGCGTGTTTTTGTACAGAATCACTTCAACATTTAAAGTTAAACTTCCACTAATAACATATTACAAGAAAAGATTTCTTTATTCAAATCTCGTTAAAAAAAACAACCTTTCGAACATAAGATTTATTAAGGCGATTTGCCACTTTCATTTCACCCAGTTATTTCAAGAGCCTGTTAATAATCAATTACGGTTAAATGATTTCATGATAACAAGACTGAAGGTTTCTTGAAAACTTCCAAATATTCAGAGAATGAAAAACAAAATTTATTCGGTTTTTACATATATTCTTTCGTTTTTTTCTGGTGTCCTGCAAATGATCTCAAAGAATTATATTTCATAACATTTTTTGCTTCTTAATAACTCTGGTAATCCTGTGAAACTGTTTTCTAATGTCAGTTAAATTTTAATTTCAGATTAGACATCCCACTGAGATGAAATGCCAAGTAGACAAGAACGAGCATGTTCGACATATTCTCTTTGCTTTTAATCAAAGTCACAAAGCTGCTAAAGCTGTTTGAGACATTTTTTCCTGTGTACGGAGATGACGTCATTACCAACAGAATGGTACAGAAATGGTTTTCCCGTTTCAAGAAGAGTAAGTTCGAACACACAGACTCTCCGCATCCTGGTAGACCTGTTCAGTTTGATGAGAACCAATTACAGACGCTGATTAAAAAAGAACCGCGCCAGACCCCCAAGGAATTGGCCCAGAAAATGATAAGCTCTCATGTTACTGTCAATGGGTGCTCAATGGGTAAAATGTTCAGAAACACGACGCATGGGGGCCACAATAGAGAGATAGGGAGAGAGAGAGAGAGAGAGAAATATTGCTTTAAGGTGTGCTATATTTATGGGATAAAATGGTCAATATCAGAGATAGAGCTTATGTAAATATGAAAGTGAATGTGACAGGGGCGATATCACCCCAGAAATAATAATAATGATAATAAAGGAGGATATGCTGTTAGACAGAGGACGCCGGATGAACGAGGCGTTTTCGAATAACCAAGATGTAAAGACTTTGAAATGTAAATGTTACAGAAAGTTAATTTAGAACACGAAGTACAATCTTTTTGTAAGTGTACAAAGGATATCAGATTACTAATAGAAAATTACTGGAACAATGATAAGTTTTAACTTTTAAAAAAGAAATGGATTTTGACACTATAAGAATCGAAATTAAAATAAAGGATGTTTTGATCTGGAATTTATTTTTAAAACAAGACTCTCTGCAGCTTACAAAGAGCGGCAGAATGGTTGACAGCGAGGTGATAAACAATAGCGTCTTGTTGTGAATCTTGGAAACCAATCAATGAAAAAGTAAATTGTTTATTCTCGGAGTAGTGAAGTTGTACTTTGGTAGTATGTCATTGCCTTCGCACTAGAAACAGTCTCACTTGTAGTATTAGAAACAGTCTAGGACGTGAACCGGTTCTCTTAATAAAGAGGCGAGCGAACTGAGTGGAGAGAGAGTTTTGGGTTCGTCTGTCTTCGAATGCAGTCAAACTGAGTGGAGAGATGTCAGAAATTGAAAAGGAAGCGTCCGCTGTGTGTTGCTGAAGCTGAGGGCGAAGAAGCGAAATACCACCACTAACATCTAAGTTGCTACTCCTGATTACTAATACTACAAGTGAGAACAGGAAGATCGAAGGTTGTAGTAGTTGCGCTAAGAACAGACTAAAAAGGGTTAAAACTAAGACCACATTTCTCCTATACTGAAATTATTCGAAGTATTTTTGTTTGTTTGATTTTTGTTCACATACAAGAAACATTCAATCTTGTGCAACAGGAATTATTTTTTGTTGTTGTGTGTTTGCTTTTATATATATAAAAAAAACTTTTGTCCTTTCAAAATCGAACCGACTTGGTTATATTCATTTTTCTGTTAACCCGATTCTAACCCGACGAATTCGCAGGATGACCAACGGAGAGCTTCCCGATTTCTACGATCTGCTGACCACTCTCTAGGATCAAAACAATCACAACGTGGATGGTGGCTTCGAATTGACATTGAGATCCAGAGACTGATGTCTAACTGTAATTGGACCATACCGGATCAACGACCGGTCTTGTGAAGTGCGTGGGTCCAGTGGGGTGAGGATAGTGTGTTACATGAATATTGAAGTCAACAGTCAGAGGCAACAGACTGCTTCATAGAGACGCAATCATCAGCCCACATCTGATGTGGTCTGATAATTGCGTCTAGCATGAAACTGTCTGTTGCCTCTGAGTGTTAACTTCAATGTTTATATATATATATATATATATATATATATATATATATATATATATATATATATATTATGAAATGGACAAAGTTCGACAATTATTTTAAGACATTTTTATGTTTATACATTCTTTTTATAGATACAAATATTTAAGTAAATGCTCTGTTTATAATAAACAGTATTAACAACATTTACCAAGAAATTTTCATAGAAAATATTCGTCCTCCGACAGGAATCGAACCTGTATCCTATACGGAACCGTCATATAGCCTGCCGTGCCTTAACCAATTGGGCCACAGAGGATCGTTCGGTAAGCAAGGTCAATTTTACTGCTTTTAAACTACAATCTTCCATGATTCTCTCACGTACATTCATATCTGCTCAATGCGTATCCAAATGTAAAAAAAAATGACGTCACACATTATGAAATGGACAAAGTCCGACAATTATTTTAAGACATGTTTATGTTTATACATTCTTTCTTTTTTTGTTAACACTGTTTATTATAAACAGAGCATTTACTTAAATATTTGTATCGATAAAAAGAATGTATAAACATAAAAATTTCTTAATATATATATATATATATATATATATATAGTGGTTTTAACATTATCGAAAAGATATTCAAGTTTGAAGTCGTTAACCATTTTATGAGGTTTAGTAGATCTAATTTCTGCGTTATTAACGGTAATAAGTTTGCCGACTTGAATTTTTAAAAGTTGATATTTTTTAAAATACTTCTTGCTGACCACAAAATTTTAAAGAAATTAGACAAATATATTCCAGCCTAGACTGATGAGGTGACTTTCGTACTAATTACCTTTGGAAAAAGGTTTGAATCCATCTCTTCTCCCTCTGGATTTGAGTTAAATAGCAGTATAAACTGGGTTTAAATGGCGGTCAATCTAGAGAAAGAAATTCTGAATTCGAAAGCATGGAAAAGACAACGGGGAACGATTTCTCTAGCTTCCCCAAGAAGTCATAATAATTCAAAAATATATCAAAATAAGAAGTTGTGGAGTATCATGAACATTTACATCCTGAAAGGAGCTGACATTAAAGGAAATCATAACGAGTGATATCGTCAAAAGAGTGACTACTTCATTTTAGTGAAAAAATTATAATGTATTATAATTACTTGTTAATCAGTTTTATCTGAAATAATTTAAGTTAATGAGTGTGTTTAGTACAAGTTGAGAATATTGGGTATTGTTATTTTTATTTTCTGACGTTTTCTTGTAAAACGCTTTTAATAACTTTCATATACGCTTATATTTCACGAGTATCATAGATTTTAGAAGCAATAACTTGATTCTTAGTACACAAAATCTTAGAAGGTTACTCTTTTCTCTTTGATAAATTTGTTTTATGAGCATTACAAATTTCAGAATATAATCCTCATCACTTGAACAACATAACCTTACTCAAAAGTGTTTCTTTTTCTCTTATTGGATTTAAACTTTAAAGAGTTGCAATGGCGAAATCAGATAAAATATTTCATTGCGACGTTATATGCTCAGTTTCTCTGAATTTAGTCGACTCATGGTGGAACAATGAATAGAAAGCAAATTATATCCACTGAGTTGTAGGTTCAATCATCACTGGATGCTCTATATTTATGGCGTTGTGTTAAACAAAGCGTAGTAAATAGTTATTGAGGTTGGTGTACGACTGGATCCAGGTTTTGATGAGCATCAGTACACAGAAGCAACCAGGCATTTAAAAGCGTCTAAACAACCTTGTGGATGATCGATTATTTCCAACTCTACAGTACCTTTCGTATAGACGAAAAGTCGAAAGCCTCTATCGCTATTGCCCATGGCAAATGTTCTAACGAGATACATTCCTTACTTCCATCAGTTCTGATTTTCACAGCTAAGAAATGCCATTCCCTTCGAATTCCATTAGTAAGAACAGCTTCTTCCTAAGAACCGCTATGTTGTAGAAATGACTCCCAATATTGTGTGAAAAATTAGTAAAAAAATATCATATTTTAATATGATCGTATTAAAATATGACCCTACATGGTAAAAACCTAATTCTTATCCTAATGCACTCTTTTTTTTTATGGTGTAAGATTACAATTCTCAACTACTTTTATTTTGTTTCATTTATTGATTTCGAATTTTCCCCATAGCTAAGGAAGGAATGGATTCTCCTCTTTATTTGGAATTCACAATTTTCCATCTAGAGTGGTTCCCAAGCAAGAACCCAGTCTACCGTACTATTTACCTTCATATTTTTCCGCGAAGTGGATATGATCTATTTCAGACGAAATTTCAACTCGGTCCACCTTATTCCATTTTCTGTACCGTAAAACACTCACTTCTTCATTCCTTGCTAATCGCCGACCGAAGTGTGTGCCGCTGGAACTGGGAAAATATATTTGGACAACTTTAAAAAGTCTATAAGCAGAATCTAAATTCAATTTTCTAGTGCACCGACTTCAAACGTTGATAAAATTTAATATTTATTAATCAAGGTCACAAACAGACAGCACCAAGTGAAGATCAAACTCACTACGGTAGTTTTTACGTACGAGATTAATTTGTAAAATATTGTTTAACGGCGACACAGTGAAGATTCAGGAAATTTCCATGAATCTGATTAACCTTTTCTAGATACGGACAGACATAAAAGAACATTTTATAACCACATAGCTAGACATCAAACACATTGTAATACATATTCATAGTAATTCAAATCGATATCCGTAACAAAGTTGATGAAAATCATTTTCAACGCTTCATTAAGCAATTTTGAATATGTTATCTTAATTTGATCACTATCAACATCTGTTGGTCAACCAGGCAATGGAATATTGGTCTATGAGAAATCTTCAGAACCTTCGTAAAATGTTTTGAAACTTTCAGTCCCATAAACTATACAATTGTTTTTTGTTTTTTTTACTTGAATCGCATTTTTTACCTTCCAGTCTTCTTCTTCCTACCGTGTCCCTTCAGGACGTTAACTATCATGGCTCTCCACAATTTCTTGTCTTTTATAGCTCCTAGTAAATTTTGTTTTTGTTATCTCTTCTAAATCCTGTTCTGTAATCAATTTACACAAGCTCGTTAGGTAAATTATATGCTGTTTTCCTCTGTCCCTCTTGCCTTCAATGTCCTGTGAGTGTCAGATTTTCCAAGCCCTCTTTCTTCATTATGTGCCTTAGAATTTCAATAGTTTATTTCTGATGTTAAGTATAAGTGTCCTTTTTGTTTCCATTTTCTTTAAAACTTCGTTGTTGCTCACATGTTCAGTCCATATTATTCTCAGTATCCTTCTGTAGAACCAGGAGATTGTCCAGCATTTGCCACCATAAAGGAGGACTGATATTACATAAAAAAGCATAAGATACTTATTTCCTTGAATTTTAAAATCAATAATTTAAAAAAATCTCTAGTGATAACAAGAAATAAACCACTAAATACTCTCTAACCCTTAGTAAACACTAAATAACCTCTAACCCTTAGTAAACACTAAATACCCTTTAACCGTTAGTAAACACTAAATACCCTTTAACCGTTAGTAAACACTAAATAACCTCTAACCCTTAGTAAACACTAAATACCCTTTAACCGTTAGTAAACACTAAATACCCTTTAAACGTTAGTAAACACTAAATAACCTCTAACCCTTAGTAAACACTAAATACCCTTTAACCGTTAGTAAACACTAAATACCCTTTAACCGTTAGTAAACACTAAATAACCTCTAACCCTTAGTAAACACTAAATACCCTTTAACCGTTAGTAAACACTAAATACCCTTTAACCGTTAGTAAACACTCAATAACCTCTAACCCTTAGTAAACACTAAATAACCTCTAACCCTTAGTAATAGACTATGCAGGAGTATGAAACCAAAATAATAAATAATTAACAATAAAAGAAAATTAAAAGTAATCATAGTAATTCATCGAATCTAGAAGAATCCTCAACAGAATGCAGAAAGCACTGGATGGCCGTTTCGTCCTATTTTGGGACTCATCAGCAGTGCGCATCCACTACCGAGAATCGAACCAGGTCGTTACGATACAACGCAAGTTTTATATCACTGGGCTAGTGGGCCTCTGTGACACGCACATATATAGGTCTATTCCCCATATGAGGTAATTTTGGATTTTATTGCGTAATACTGTCTCTCTCTCTCTCTCTCTCTCTCTCTATCTATATATATATATATATATATATATATATATATATATATATATACATGGATATAGATAGATAGATAGTTTTAAGGTATGTTATACTTATGGAATAAAATGCTCGATATCAGGGATAGAGCATATGTAAATATAAAAGTGAACGCAATCATCAGGCCTGATGATTGCGTCTAGCATGAAACAGTGTGTCGCCTCTCAGTGTTGGTTTCAATGTTCACTTTTATATTTATATAAGTACATTCAGTCAAGGCCAACATATCGTCAGAACAACCTCAGTTTTAACAACTTTATTAAAAAATGATTGCTATAATATCTATGGCAAAATGCACACGAACTTTTTTTAAAATGAAATCAGTTAAGATTTAAACATTTCTAATGAAATGTAGGCTAATAGCATTTAAGAACGAACTCGAGGCTACCGAGTATAAAGAATGGCCTTTTGAAGAGGTAAACATATGATGGCATTAGAAGTGTGCTTGTTAATGATGTTGATAGCCGATGAGAAATAAAATCAGTCAATTTAAATAACACGGTTTATTACTTCTCCTTGTAAAGATTTATCTGCACACCCACTCGGACGGAATATGACACAAGGTCAACTTTAAAGTGACAGCACACGCGTACTTGGGCTTTGGACAAAATAATTAAAGTTTCTTCGACACTTCTTTTTTCAGTGACGCATAAGGAACCAGGTAATGATATTGAGACTCCATCTTCCGAAGGAGCCTTAACCTCAAATGGAACGCGTCTATTCGGTGTCATCGCAAAACATTCTAGAAGAATGGTCAGTCCTTTGTATTGTTCCCAGAAATGACCTGACCCCCTGCTGCCATGCTCTATCTCTTATAAAGATAGAGCATGAAAGAATGAAGTATTGCTGTCATATCTGGGCTGCTGCAATCATCACCGTCTATAGACTTATCCCACAGACGAGACGTCGCCAGACTTTTACTACTATATCATTATTACTATTCCATAATGATACAAGCTCGGACTTTCATGTATATCCAGACACGTCTAAAAATAAAAATATTAAAAAAATAAATTATTAAACTTCAGCGTTTCCTGTCAGTTCCTAATTGTAACCGACGCTCGCATTTTTATATCTTTTCTCTGTCCCTCCTACATAAATATAATTACATTAAGAAAAACATTACTTTTTCGTCCAATGAGCGGGCCTGAGAAATTTGTTAAATGGACCTGGAGTGTAAATTGAAAAGAGAGTAGGCTTATGTTTGAAGCTAAACCAATGCTTGGAAGTTCAACATAACAAGCTAATAGATAAACACCACGAGCAGTGTAATCAGTTAGGATTCATATTTTCTACTATATTTTGTTTTTGTAAATAAAATGTATTTCTTGTTACATGGAATTTCTATTTGTGCTTACGTTGACCTGAGATTTTTCGACACCAAAAATGGGCGACAAAGAAGAAAAGATTGAGAAACACTCTTATATAAAAAAATTCCCTTTCCTACCAACTCCAAAAAAACAGGAAAAATACAAGTCACTAAAAATATTAATAAGACCAACGGATTCGTATACAAAATATATTCATTCAAAAATACAAAAATAAGGTAAAATTCGGAGTAAGAGGATTCACAATATGGCACAAAGCGCAGTCTTTTAAATGATACCAACCTCTGCTGTAACGGTTCTGTAAAGGACATCTCAGCTCGAAGCTGACAAAGGCAAATTCTTGTAGGTTCTTGGGTGTGAAATTTGTTGAGCGAATCTGCCTTGGATCTGTCAAGTCAGATTTATAACCACTCACTGGACTGTCCTTTTATATGATGTCTTGTGAAATCTGCCCCGGACGATGCTGACGCTCTGGCGTTTTCTTTTCAAATCTCTTCCACCTCCCAATTGCTGATAGCAGTACTTTTTATTCTCAATCGGGTCATAAAATTCGGTTCCAACCAAAATTTTTAAGTGCTAGAAAAACTTGATGCCCATTGGCCAATAAAATCCCCTTCCGAGTATTCAAAAAAGAAGATTCGCATGATCTTGGCGCTTCGCCGCTTGAGCCTAAAAGGCCATAAAAAATGCACGAAATTTAACTTTTTTTTATAAAATGAATTTTTTATAACTGATCTATGGAACGTAACGCCTTACACAAAATTTATTTCCACTTTGTCATTCATTTGCCTAACATTTTTCTGATATACCGAAATTTTCGTATATTCTCCCATAAAAAGTAATAAAAGCAATTTATTTTAAAGTGTATTGAAAATTAATATCAGTCTTCAGTCGTGAGAATTCTGCTATAATTCTCTTAGAGGAGTAAAATTTATTGGTCCTTACGTTCATCTTAAATCATATCGTTCCAAATCACTTAATCCTGCTTATAAAAAAAATCTGCTTAAATTTCTATTTATCTTGTCCTCTTGCTTTAAATCAGAACAATTAGAATAATTTTTTTTCCTGGTTTCCCGACTACATGAATTTAAATGTGCTACTAGACTGGCATCTAGGCTCCACCATTTTATTGGTGAAATAACTAAATGCAACTGCCCCTTCTGCACAAACAGTTTAATTTCTCGCACTTACCACCCGTGGAAGTAACTTCCGTTTCCTTGCTTTCCTGATAATTAAAATCTTCAAAAATTTAAATGCAACATCAATCGCCATCTATTATCTTCTTGAATTCAGTTCATCTTTTGTACTTTCCTCAATCCTACTTATTCTCAGTCTTCTCTTTTTACTTTCACTTCCCTGTAACCCTATGTGTACTAGTGGCATTACCGTCTTCCTTGGGGTGAAATTATATATATATATATATATATATATATATATATATATATAAGCAAGTGTAAATGGATATAAATCCGACAGAATGAAGAAATTTTGAAAAAACAAACAAAGGATTTTGTTTGTTTTTTCAAAATTTCTTCATATATATATATATATATATAATTGAAAGGTTTATCTACAGAAACAATCAAAATTTGAACCGTCTATATTTTATAATGATCAGTACACCGAGAAAATTAGGCTTAAATTCTATGGAAGTTAAAAGGTTGCGTGTTGGTGTCTATTGTATAGTGTGTGTACGTGTTCATATGTAAACAATTAAAGAAGACGCCTATAAAAACTTGGGTTTCTACTGCGGACCGTTTATTCTCTTTTTTTTATATATATATAAACTGTAATGAAACAAAGTTCTCCATATCTCCTGGGAATGTCCGTTTTCTTTCTGGTCCAATAGTTAGGGTAAGTAAGGATAAACAATGGTATAATGCTCGATCTCAACTCAGTCGTGCGCAGAGTTGGAACGAACAAAGAAATCTTGTACTTACTTCATGGTTGGAGGGTCAGCTTGGTTATAATGGTCGAGCTCAATCAGCCTTGCGCTGAGTTGGAACGACTAATGAAAAGTTTCGTTTTCTTCATAGGTGGAGATTTTGGATGTCACGTGCGAACACCATGCTTTGGAAGATGGAAAGAGTCAGTCGTCAGTGAACCGAGGAAATGAATATATCGCAAGGGTACGTTCTTTTTCCACGTGCGCCATATCTTGGAGCAAAAAGGAGAAAAGTGACAGAGGAAGCAAAATGTTTTTAGACTTAAACAGCGCCGCCTAATGGGCGTTTGACGAAGCCATGTGGGGATAATAAAATTTCCAGCTCCTTTATTACTAGCATCTTGAGAAAATGTATTTCTTTTTCCATTATTCATTATTATTATTTTATTTATTGATTTTATTTCATATTCCCACAACGACTTATAAGATCTATTTGACGACTGTTGGAATCCTTTTGTATCAGGTGATAGGAGAGTTTTACTTTACAAATTCAGTGGTTGGTCGAAAGCAATCTCTTATTATTATTAATGTTTGCGCAAGATCGATAAGCATGGATATTGTAGACGACTAAACCTCCCTCACCCCTCTCTCTCTCTCTCTCTCTGTTAATTTAAAAATTACTAGCGACATCGACTGATAATTTGAATTGTATTTTGCTCAACCACTTCACAACTATTTTCGGTCGTGCACGAATTAAAACTGCAACGTGAATCACCCTGAATGCGGTCATTAAATCAAACGATTTTGCCGTGCACTAAAATTAATTAAAAGCAAAATTCGCTTAATTGACTTAAAAGTCTTCCATTAGTTTTATTAGCAACAGTTTAAACTAATCTCTTGTTCCATTATGAAAACTGTTTTGTTTTGTTTTTTTGGTATTGCATTTATCAGGACACGTGTTGATAAAAAAAACAAAAAAAAAACGAAAAACAATTCATTCAACATTTATGCAACTCCGTTAGGAAAAATCAAATCCAGCAGGAAAACAACAGAAATCTTCTCATTTTTGTTGTTTCAAGTATTTAGGCCGGTGCGCTTTTTGGCTTTCTTCCGATTAAATAAATCAAAATTATCATTATTACTAAATATTCAAAAATTCTTTAAATTTATCTGATGTGTCGAACATCAGATAAATTTAAAGAATTTTTGAATATTTAGTAATAATGATAATTTTGATTTATTTTATTAAACATCGTCACCCTAAGACAAGTGAACAGATTAAAGTGACAAAGTTTCAGATCGCCGTTTTTTTTTTTTCTCTTTTCCTTTATATTTTTAACTTATTATTAGAAAACGAACAAATCTATAAATCAAAATTTTGGAAAAATAAGCGGCAAACTGTTAAATTGCTTCCGAGCCATTGCTCGACTTTTTCCTTCTTTATTGTTTTCCTTTTATACATTTTGTTCTATTCACCAATTTTATCTGTTTTCATGACGACGCGTCAATTTGATCCATTTTCATAAATGCCCGTCTAGTTGAATTATTTTCAGCTATTGATTTCTTTTTAATTGTACAAAGCACGAGAGTCACTCGAGGTAGAGGGTTACAGAGCAAGAGACACTGTTTATAGGGATATGTGGGGAAGATTGTAGTGATCCGGGAGGCATCGTCATGGGAGTCAGTTCCACAAAGCAGCGCTTCGTGAAATATACTATAGTTACTATATACCTATTTACATGTATGAATATTGATAACATCCATGACCAAAAAATGTAAATTTAATCTAGTTTCACAAAATCTTATTAAATCGACTCAACATCATTATTTTTCTAATATAATTGTTTTAATCATTTCACCCCAATGAAGGCGAAAATGACACTAGTACGCAGGGGGTTACAGAGAGTGAAAGTGAGAGAAAAGATTGGGTATAGGGGATGAGGAAAGAATAAAAGATGAACATGGTTCATGACAACAGAAGATTGCGATTGACGTTGCATTTAAATTTTCGAAGATTGTATCTATCAGGGAAGCGAGTAAACGGAAGGGAGTTCCACTGTCAGGAAGTGTGAGAAAGTAAAGTGTTGGAGTGGAAGTGGCGGTTACATTTAACTATTTCAACAGTTAAAGGGTGGGACCTAGATGGCAATCGAGTAGCACGGTTAAAGTCATGTAGATGGGGTACCAGGGAAAAAAGCTTATCAGAGAAGTTGCCATGAAAATATTTGTAGAAAAGACAGGGGAAAGCTACATGACGATTACATTGCAGATCCTTCTTTCTTTGTCAAGAATCTAGAGATGAATAGCAGGGGCACCAGACCAGATATGGAAATATTGTTCTATGCACGGACGAATGGTAGATTTGTAAATGTGTAAGATGGACTCTGACGAGAAAAACCTTCTAGCACGACACAATAAACCATCTTTCCTTGCAATAGATGCAGCTATTGATTCAATATAGTTGTTCCACTTCAAGTCAATTGAGAACGTAAGGCCAAGAAGGCGCAGTGTGACACTCTCCCTGAGTCGAGCATCAGCCAGTGTGATGGCGAGCAGAGAAATTCCTCTATAGTGGTCAAATGAGAGCAGTTTGGTTTTGGAGGCATTAAAATTTACAAGCCATTTCCTGCCCAAGTTAACCACTCATTAGAGGTCCTTTTCAAGTGCAGCGGCCAGGTTAACTTTGTCAACCGTGACGCATTAGCTATTGAGACAGGAGTAAATGACAGTGTTATCTGCATAAATGCCTCCTTGGGAACTGATGACATTAGGAAGATCATTGATGAAGACCAGACACAACGTAGGAATCAGAATAGAGCCTAGGGTGAGACTCGCATTCATGTGAAAGGATCTGGAAGCGACCACGTTCAGAAATTCATTTCACGATTGGATAGTAATGATTGGATTAAATCAAACAAGAATCCTCCAATACTGTAGCCCTGAAGCTTACGTAGAAGACCAGTATGCCAAACCCTGTCAAAAACGCTTATGGGATATCTAGAAACATAGTTCAAGCATCTCCGTTATTATCAATAGCTTGATATACATATACAATGATGACCATGATCACGTCAGCAGTAGACCGGGCAAAACGGAATCCATACTGTTTATCAGAGAGTAGGTCGTGAGAGGTAAGATGCTTAACCACTTCAGCATCGATTAAAGCCTCGAATACTTTGCCGAAACGTGACAGGAGACTAACAGGGCGATAGTTAGAGGATCCAGAAGGTTCCCCAAAAGGTTCTTAAAAACAAGAACTACAGAGGATGACTTCCAAGAAGCTGGAAATCAGGAAACAGCAAAGCAACAGTTGTATCGTTTGGAGAGGACTGGAGCAAGCTCGGGAGCACATTTCTTTAGGACGACGGCTGGTATCCCGTCATCTTCACTTGCCTTGTGGGAGAAATGATGTGCGAGACTATTAACGGGGTTATACGCATATCACTCAGTAGAGCCTCAGTTCTAAAGGGGAAAAAAGGCTGTGGTACTCCAAATGAGTCGAATGTTGAATTGGAAGAAGAGAAGCACCTTAGATTTCAGATCAGGAGTGAAGCCACTATGGCAGATTCGTCGTAAACTCTATCTTGTTTCTGGCAACTCTTCTAGCCAAAAAGGTTAGCTTAGTTAAGATGTATGTCTCATGATATTGCTAGAAGAAAAAGAAAAAAGAAGGAAATAACTTTGGGTGCTGAGAGAAAGAGAGAGAGAGAGAGAGAGAGATTGTCTTTGTTTAGCAATCCTCACACTTAAAAAAAGGAATGAATAAATAAAAAATCCGCTCATAATTTGTAATATAAATATCTTTGTTTCTGCATAGACATCAAAACGGTAGTTAGAATGTTCGTTTTCCAAATTATGAGACCCGGATTAAAATTTCACCATGGTAGATCTGTCAGTATATCATCACAGCGTGTGATACCTTTGAAAAGTGCTTGAAAAACCATGCCACCGGTTGACCCAAGCATTGTGAGTGAAATTGGGTAGACAGAAACAATTGGGTAGACAGTTGTGCTAATGCAAAATCACAAGTCATTGTGACCAACACTTTATCCATACTGGCTATGTTCAAAATGTTGATCACGCCAGATGGATAACCCTCTCCCTGCATAAAACCTGGGATCTGTGTCATATAGGAAAAAAATGAGTAACTACTGAAGTTCAAACGTGACACTTGGAACTTATATGTTTTCCACCAGGTGTATAAATAGCGATGTCAGGCTACTGACTGTAGTGATTATTGAGTGACTATTGAGTGGAACTATATATATGTGTGTGTGTGTGTGTTTGTATGTGTGCGTGTATATATATATATATATATATATATAGTCATCCACAGACAGACTTACCCCTAGGCCATCGTCATACGGCAAAAAGAAAGGGAATTTTAATGGTTTTTTTTCTATACGAAATAAACCAGAGGAGAACTCAATTCATACTTGAAGATTAATGCTTAATAGCAGTAGGAGCCACTGTTTTTAAAAACTCTTTTTTCTCGAGAGCTCAACCAGATTTCCAGGAGCATATATTGTCATCCACAGACAGACTGTTTCACTGTATCACAGCTCATCAGTGTGGCTAGATGTTTGATTGCTTTAACCCGGGATCAATAGGTAAAATGACCAACAGTACATTTTTATATGAAAATGACATCAACGCAATACTAAAAAAATATAAAAATACATTTTTATAATAAAATTACTGTCATATAGGGAGAAAACGAGTAACTACCGACACCGAGATTCAAGCATGACACTCTGGACTTATGAATGTTTTCTGCCAGGTGTATAAATAAGGGTGTCAGGCTACTGACTGCACTGATTATTAAGTGACCATTGAGTGGAACTATCTAGTTGAATTAGTGCGAATTATTGTGCATCAATGATTTGGGTTTGAATTTAGGATTTACCGGATGTTAAGCCAAGCCGTGCTACTAACAATGTATTCACTGAAATGGTTAATTATATTTGGTTGACTTTTTCTTCTTTGTTCTTGTTAAGTATTTATTTGTTGTTGTAATCAAATACTGTTTTATCTTAACATTGAAGTCTTGAGTTATACTTAATTATTAACGGCCACCGTATGTCACAAAACTCTGTAGGTGCTGAAAAAACACAAATGTGCCTGAACAGGTGTGCAACAGAGACTGACTAGCAGAGAGCCATACCTTGTTTATATATATATATATATATATATATATATATAATAGATAAAAGGTTAATGGCCAGAGTTGAATCAGACCAGGAAACAGTAGTTTTAAAAAGTGCTTAATACACATGTGAAAAATAAAATAAAAGTAAAAATAACATGTAGAGCTTTTAACTTTGCTAACATAATAAAGCACATCCTTAATATTTATAGGTTTCTAGATTATCCAGAAACTCTTCTAGTAAAACTCTTTTTGAGTATAAAATGAAAGAATATGAGAACTTAAAAGGTAGAGAGTCACAAAACCAAACTAGAATTTGAACCTCAAATTAAACAATTTATGAAGAACAATTCAACAATAAGAAAAAAATATCATTTAGTTTACCCCACCCCCCGTCGCTTTTTAATTTAGAGGTAAAATGTAAAATAGGGAAATTATTTTTCAAGTTACTAAACACTTCCCCAAAAATACAGAATTACATAAGATATTCAATAAAAACACTGTTAAATTAAGCTACAACTGCACCAGTAATTTAGAAACAATAATAAATAGACAAAACGCCAGAAATCTCAAAACCAGCACACAGCAAAATATAGTTAACACTAGTAATTTATGCAATTGTAGAAATAAGAATAGATGTCCATTAAATGGAGCTTGTAAAACAGAAGCTATAATTTATAAAGCAGGAGTAACAGATATTAATGGCCAAAATAAAACATACATAGGGTGTACGGAAGATACTTTCAAACATAAATGGCACAATCATAGGTTTGTCATTTAAGTTAGCAAATCTTAGGTAATCTACCAAATTATCTGACCATGTGTGGAATTTAAAACAAAAAAACAACATTGATTTGATTGTTTGGTGGGAAATTTAAAAAAAAGCAAAGCCTTATAACAACCACAACAATATTTGCAACCTCTGACACCAGGGAAAATTAACAGTGATGACATTTCCGGATCCAAAGAACCTTCTGACCCAGAAATCCAAAGTCTTGAGCCCTTGCTTACATATTAGAAATTTTATCTTAAGCACATATGAGGCTGAATAAAAAGAGGTATTGTACATTTCACCGATAAATTTAGAAATATTATTATTATTATTATTATTATTATTATTTCTTCTTCTTGAAGAAAAAAATAATAATATAGCATTCATTAGTTTTATTAAAAAAATAAAGAGTTTAGAGGTCATTTGATAAAAATCGCCTTGGTTTCAACCTTATGGTATCCTCAGGCGATTTTTATCAAATGACCTCTAAACTGATTTTTATTTTTTTAATAAAAACTAATGAATGCTATATTATTATTTTTTTAATAAGACATATATATATATATATATATATTTTTTTAATAAAAACACACACACACACACACACACATATATATATATATATATATATATATATATATATATATATATATATATATATATATATATATATTATTAAACATTCCTGTATAACTCAAGAACCATGCACACAACCCATGCACCCAATTAAAAAGCAAAAATTTAATCATCATTGATAATGGCTAAAAGTATAGCCAAAAGCGCCTGGAATTACAGAACGTTTGAATAGTTTCAACATACTCTGTGTCCAGAAAAATTAAATAAAAAGCTTAATTACAGTACCTTGTCTGTCGTCTTTAATTAAAATATAGATGAAGGATTTCTGCCCAAATACACAATACATATGTGTGTGTGTCTGGGTGTGTGCGTTATGTGTTTCTGTGTGATAAATGTAGAAGACAATTTGGAAAATTATTATTATTTTTTTTTATTTTTTATTTTTTTAAGCATTTCACCCCAAGCAAGGCTGGAAGCCACTAGGACGCAAGGGGTTACAGAAAATTTAGAGCAAGATCAGATAGGAGTGATAGAAGAAAGGATGAGGGTAGTGGATAGACCAAGGCAACTGGAGATGTCGATTGACATTACACTTGAATAGCTGGAGATTATAGCTCACAGGGAAACAGGAAAAGGGAAGGGAGTTCCAAACGCGAGAGGTGCGAGACATGAAGCTATTAGAGTAGACGGCTATATTTGGGAGTTTCGACAGTGAAGGGGTGAGAGCGGGATGCCAGCCTCGTGAGGCGCTGGAACTCGTGACGTCTGGGAACCAGCGAATGCAGCTCCTCGGAGCAATTTCCATGGACGTATTTGTAGAACAGACAGAGGGAGGCGACGGCGTGTCTGTGAGAAAGTGACTGTAGACGAGACGCCAGAGCAGGGCAACCACATTGCATATCCGCCTCTGGAGCCTATCAAGAACCCCGAGGCAAACAGAAGAGACACCAGACCATATATGGCAGCAATACTCCATGCAAGGGCGAATTGTGGATTTGTAGATCTGGAGGATCGACTCCGGGGAGAAGAACTTCCTAGCGCGGCTCAGGGAGCCAACTTTCCTTGCAGTGGACGAGGCAATTGACTCTATGTATTTATTCCATCTCAGGTCAGCAGTCAACGTGAGACCGAGAAGCCGCAGAGAGTTGCTCTCGAGAAGTTGAGCGTCAGACATTCTAATGGAGGGAAGGGAAGGATCTCTGTGGTGATTAATAGAGAGCAGTTTTGTCTTCGAAGCGTTGAAGTTGACCAGCAAATTCATGCCCCAGTTCACAATCGATTGGAGGTCCTTTTCGAGACGCACGGCCAAGCGAGTTTTGTCAGCGAGACTAGATTTGTTTTTGAGGCAGGAATAAGTTGTGGTGTCATCCGCGTAGATGCCAACTTGGGAAGTTATTGCGTCAGGAAGGTCGTTTATGTAGATAAGGAATAGAGTGGGACCTAGGATGGAGCCTTGAGGAACACCTGCGTTCGTGGGATAGGAACTGGAGGAGAATCCATTGAGAACGACCTTCAATTTACGGTTTGACAGGAATTATCGTATTAGATTATATAATCGACCCGTAATGTCATAACCCTGGAGCTTGCGAAGAAGGCCGGCATGCCAAACCCTATCAAATGCTTTGGAGATGTCTAGTGCCACGGCTCAGGCTTCCCCATTATTTTGGAGAGCTCGGTAGACTGTTTCAGTGATGGCCGTAAGCACATCGGCTGTAGATCGGGCAAAGCGGAAACCATATTGCTTGTCTGAGAGCAGATTATCGGATGTGAGGTGGTTAACCACCCCGATATTGATTAGGGCTTCGAAGACTTTGCCGAAGAGGGGAAGGAGACTGATAGGACGGTAGTTGGAAAGGTCAGAGGGGTCGCCGGAGTTCTTGAAGACAGGAACGATCGAAGAGGACTTCCAGCAGTCAGGAAAACAAGATTTCTTGAGGCAGTAGTTGTATAGTTTAGAAAGGGCGGGCGCCTGTTCAGGCGCGCATTTCTTCAAGACAATGGCTGGTATCCCATCTCCACCATTAGCTTTGTTGGGATCTAAATTAGAGATAACGCCCAGTACCAAAGATAGGGTTATGTTTAACCCACTCAATATGGCCTCAGTTCTAAGAGGGAAGTCGGGTATGGGTACACCGGAAGAATCGAGCGTCGAGTTGAATGAAAATTTCCGAGCAAAGCATTCAGCCTTGTCGGTAGAGGATGTCAGGACTTCGAACTGGTTGAATAAAGGAGGTATAGAGGGTTTGCAATTCTTCAATACGCTCTTGCAGAGACGCCAATAATCTTTGGAGCCAAATTTGCGAAATGCAATACGTTCCTTCATTCGAGCCGCAAATAGTGACTTAGCATCGTTGAGGACACGCTTACATTCGTTACGGGCGGAGGCGAAGAGACGTCTATTGCAGTCAGACATGTCGCTACGGAATTGTGAAAGTAGTGGTTCCTATGGGCGATGGCGGCTGAGCAAGCATCCGAGAACCGGGGGGGGGGCGACTTGACCCTATATTTCCTTGATGGGATGAAAGCGTCGATTCCAGCTTTAACCCGGGAAGAGACCTCAGAAGCACATTCTTGGACGGGGAGCTTAAAGACTCCATCCCAGGGGACATCGCGGAGGAAATCACAGAACGCGTCCCAGTCAGCTCGTTGATAGTAGAACGAAGTTCTAGTGGTAGGAGGTTCTTTATAGGGGGTGGAGTTAAAGGAGATGTTAACTGATACTACTGCATGGTCAGAGTTAACAAGAGGGCAGAGTTGCGAGGCGCTGCAGGATTCGGGGATGGAGGTAAAGCACAGGTCGAGTAGAGAGGCTTTACCTTCCCGGTTGAAGGCAAAACGAGTGGGGAAGTTAACTGTGTGAGGGAATGGGAGATTGAAAAATTGAGCGTTTGAATGCCTGCGTGGTCAGTAGTAGCATTCTTAAGCCACAAGGTGTGATGGGCGTTAAAGTCACCAAACACAAAAATGTGAGCAAACGGGTGGAGGGAGAGAGCCTTGTCTATGCTGTCAGAGATGCTATCGAGTATCTCACAGCCTTGAGAGGATGGAGAGCGGTAAAGGAAGAAGAGATAGCTTACCGCATTAAGGAGAGAGAGTCGGAGACACATGTATGACTGGTCTGGCGATTCGAGAGAGGACTCTCTGGCCAGAGGGAGATGTTCCTTGACGTAGACACCAAGACCGTGCATGTGGGTTAGAGAGTCTTTTCTGAGAAGAGGAAGATAGCCGGGGATCGAGAGATCAGAAGAGGGGATAGATGAGACAAGGTTTGTCTCACAGAGAGCCAGTATATCCGGGCCGCTTGCAGTGAGGAAAGATTCCAGACTGCAGATGTTTTGCCAAAGACATTAGAAAAATAATTTTATTTTCCCAAAACAAGTCTACAATGTTAATTTTGTTTTTGTTCTAGGAAGTCACTGTGGCTAATGAACCAAGAATGTCATTTTTTTTATTTCGTGTGCCACGCTGGAATCTTTCATGTTAATGCTTTCGATATGACTGAAACTGAAATGAAAATGTTCAAATTTGACTTACGTCACCTAAATAAAAATTAGCTCATTTTCGATTTATGTCCGGCTAAAACATGTGTCCTCAAATACCTGTCGCACTCTCTGTTATACCCAACATTCATTTAGAAAACATGCACAGTTGGTAATTTGCCAAGTGTAATGATATATAATCGATAGTGTTCACTGAACTCAATGCTTGGTCACATGATGTGAGTAGAGACAAAAAAGAAAATTACTTTTTCAGCACTGAAATTATTGATCAAGAATGTATTCTGGTTAAAATGGTTCTGTTGATTTTGAAGACATAGATTCCATTTAAAGAATTATGTCAAGGTTTCTTTTCCTTGGTGTGAAGGAAAGAAAATGTGGGTAAGGAAAAGAGATATCAGAAATTTATGGTGCAACTTTCAAGATTTATTGGCAAGATTTGACTGAACCAAACAAAAAAGTTAAATTCAAAAATTCAAGAAGAAAAATAATTCCAGGCTTCCATCACTTTTTTTTTCTTACTCATCCACACTTGATTTAATATGTAGATGCTTTGAATTTTACTAGCATTGGAACTGTTGAAGAAGCTGAAAATATTTGTCCTTTTGCATTTGGTTTTTATTTACAAATTTAAGGCTAATATTTTAAGCTTTAAAAGTGTTGATCACACAAGAAAGATTATGTCAAAAATCATTTATTGCCTAAAATAATTTTTATCATTAACTTATGTACTTATCAATATAAAGTAAGGCTTTGAAGAAATAAACCCTGTAGTCTTAGAGAGGACCATATTTTTCAAACCATGTGAACTGGAATTACAGAATCACAAAGAAAGAACTGTATGAAATAACAGATCACTTGAGAACTTTCAACAGCAGCAACAACTAAAATGGATAGTACATGAAACTTGAAGAGAAAATAATAACATAATCAACATGTTGACATTCAACACTACTTCAAACAAAAGGTGAAGAAGGAAACCCCCATTAATGTTAGAAAGAGCAATAATAGTGGACCTGAGAAACCTATTTTCCTGAAAATTTGTTTTAAGAGAAAGATTTTATAAATTTCCAAATAAAACTAGCATTGGCTGTTTGGTCAAGGAATACTGAATGTTTCCTTATAAGGAAATGGCTATATTACAATTACCATTACCACTGTGATATGCAGAGCATTTTTCACATGGAATTGAGATATCTGTTTCAATGTACTTTCTTTTTCCTGAAATCTCCTGTTTTCCACACTTTCTCTAATACTCTTCAACAGGTTTTTATTGATATCTTCTCTAACACACTTTTATTGATATATTTTATTAATGATATTTTTAGTGATATCTTTTATTGATATTTTTATTAATGATATATTTTATTCATATCTTCTTCAAAGCCTTATTTTATATCAGTAAGTCCATAACTTAATATTGAAAAAAATTTATTTTAGGCAATAAATGATTTTTTAGCAAAAATCTTCTTTCTTGGGATTGCACTTATTTCAAGGGAGAATATTGATCATTCTGATCCCACATTTCAGAACAAAATTAAGATTTTTCACAAGATGTTTTTGCTGTCTTACAGTAACAAATTAGTACACAGACATTCAATCATTATAGCATATATATATATATATATATATATATATATATATAAAGACATTTTTATGTTTATACATTCTTTTTATAGATACAATTATTTAAGTAAATACTCTGTTTATAATAAACAGTATTAAACAAAATTTACCGGCCTGAATGTCTGAAAAATTTTCATAGAAAATATTCGTCCTCCAACAGGAATCAAACCTGATCCTATACAGAACCGCCATATAACCTGACGTGCCTTTAACCTATCTTTTTTTTTTTTACAATCATGAAAGATTGTAGTTTAAAGACAATAAAATCGATCTTGCTAACCAAACGCTCCTCTGTGGCACAATTGGTTAGAATAAAAAAGAATGTATAAAAATGTCTTAAAATAATTGTCGGACTTTGTCCATTTCATAATATATATGTGTGTGTGTGTGTGTGTGTGTGTGTGTGTGTGTGTGTGTGTGTGTGTGTGTGTGCGTATATATCCAGTCTATCGTTCACACACACACACACCCATGCACAATACATTTAGCCTTATTCCTTATGAACCCATGCATAGATATGGATGCATAGCTGAGCAGTTAAAATACTTGTTTTCTGACCCTGAGACCCAGGTTCAAATCTCAGCATGGTCAATTTGTCTGGAAGGTGACTTCTTGATGTTATCAGTTTGGGGAGGTGATGCCAGCGGGCAACACCTTTGGAAACTGCCTGAAATCAATCGTATAATTTGACCCAAGCCTTGTGAATGAGATTGGGTTGACAAAACTATTCAGAGGCTGTTTGGGCAAAGCACAAAGTCATCTTGACTGAAGATTTGAGCGTACTTGTTTTTTTTTTTCAAACTGCTGGTCACACCAGATGATACGCTCTCTCCAAGAAACTGTAATTAAATTCAGCACTGCATTGTTGCAGTATAAATCACAGATGCTATCTGTGCGTACTGAACAAACAAAAATGTGTCTGGGCAGGTATCTGCAACAGGGATTGGGTAGTGGTTCTAGTATATGGCTGTGCTTAGAAATAAGTAGCCATTATTATAAGTAGTCATTATTATTTATGTGGATGCATCAATAATTTTGTAGACTGGCAAAGTTATTGGCTAAATATTTAATCTGAAATTTCAACAACACTTTAATCCTAAGCAAACCACACAGATCCTCTGACATGAATGAAACCAAAAGATCAAGGGCAAAGTGCTAATCCATATAAAATAATATGGGCACTAATAAAATCAAACAAATACAAAAATTTAAATATCAGGGAAGTGTTTTAACAGAAGACAGAAAGTACGACACTGAAATCTGAAGGTGTATTGGGATAACAACAGATGCCTTCCAAAAGCTAAGCAGAGAATTCAGAAAAAGAAAAACTTTGCCAGAAACAAAGAAAAAAGTATTGAACTGTTATGTGATACTCTGTCCCCCTGTATGGCAGTGAATGCTGGACAATCTCCTCAAAGATGAAGAAGAGGCTTGAAGCAACAGAAATGTGCTTCTACAGAAGGATGCTGAAGATACCATGGACCAAACATGTAAGCGATGACGAAGTTTTAGAAAAAATGGAAACAAAAAGCGAACTTATATTAACATCAGGAAGAGACAATTGAAATTTCTAGGGCACATAATGAGGAAAGAGGGCTTGGAAATCTGATACTCATAAGACAGATTGAAGACAAGTGAGAAAGAGGAAAACAACTCATAACATACTTTGTAAGCTTGGGTAAATGGATGGTGGAACAAGGTTTAAGATAAATAGCAGAAAAGCAAAATTTATTAAGAGTTACAAAGGACAGGAAGTAGTGGAGAACCATGGTCGCTTACATCCTTAGGGAACACTGCACATAAAGAAAAAGAATAAAATAAACAAACAAATCTTATAAAATTTCCCAATCCTGGAGTAATTAAACTAATTCTCAGTGAAGAATTGACACATGTCAAAGCAAATATCTGCATTTTGCAAGAAAGCTTCAAATAGTGTATGACTTGCTTTTAGCCTTTTGGCTTCATCTCCTTTGTTCAAAGAGACAAACACTTTCTCAAGCAAGCCACACTTGTTTGTTCTCAATGGATCCATTGTTAATTCTTAAGTGTGCACACTAATGTCCTTTGGTTTTTCGTATCAAAGGCTGGCTTTATGGAAATGTCAAATTAAGATTTTATTAAATTTTCATTATTAAATGACATTATCAGACACACTTCACAATCTACACTGACACTGGAAATTTACATTTAATATTATGAAAGTTACTATTCTTAGCATTATCAACATCCCAGGAAATGAAAAAATGAATTGTTTCTTAGCTTCAAAAAAAATTTCCTTCTATCAATAAAAAATACCTGTGATTATCTCTAGATAATTAACAAAAAAAAATGCTTCTCTGTATTATAGGTGTACATAAACAATATTTTTTTCTACATACAATGTATGAAAGCATGTGTGATACCATACCTTTGTCAGCCACCAATCAGGGAAGGTAACACAGTTTTGGTGGCTAAGGTGGTACTGCCACCCTTGATGCTACCAGCAGCTTTTATCACTGGACAGGGTTTGTTTTTTGTTTTTTTGTAGACATGTCAGTCTCTTGTGATTCTTTTTTTGCAAATCACATTTTCAATGTTGTGTTAAAAGTGTTTACTTTTGAATGTTAACCAACACACAATGTGCACATAGCAACTGTGAGCATAGGAATCAACATTACATAGTGACTGTTACTTTCATGCTTCAATGCCTGCTTAAGAGCAAGTCTGAATGTGATCTTCAGACTTTGTCTATAAATGCTCAGTTTTTGATATTGAGCAATCTTCCTCAATAAATATAGCAAATTTTAAATTATATATATATATATATATATATATACATATATATATATATACACTACAATTAAAAAGTTTGAGGACACCCCTGGTAATTTTTTAAATTGGCCCAAAAAGTACTTGTTTTGTCCTTTAAATAAAAGAAGATTATTATACATGGTTAAAAAAAGTGAGACATGATTGTTTTATTAGAAATTTTCTTATGGCAAAAAGAAAAAAGCATTTTGTGATTAAATTTTGCTCTTTTCCAAATATCATTCTTTAGCCAATGATGATGATGACTGAAGCACAATTTTTTGGCATTTGCTGCAAAAGTTTCTTGAAGTATAATTGTTTCTATTCTTTTTTTGAATAACTCCAAGGGCTCATTTTCATTTTTTTTTTTTTTTCATCTTCTGTCAAGTTCATGTCATACTAATTCTAAATGTGGCTTCACTCTTTTGAACTGTAGACAAAGACAAGATGGGATAAAAAATGTGGACCAGTAATAAAAATTAGAATGGATAAAATTGAAAGAGAAAATATAAATAAGGAGTGAGTGAAGAGGGGAAATCATAAAAAATGTGTAATCTTAGTTTTTCAGCTCCCAGAGAATTTCTATGGACCCAACAAATCCTCATTAACCTTTAACACTGTACATTATTAATATTACTTACCTTTCTACTGCATTCTTTTTCAAGGTCTCTCAATTGCAGTATCCTCATTGTTAATTTAACTCAAAGTTGTTTTCTGTTGTTATAGCAGGATATGACAACACAACTATGAAATTCAAACACCCTATCGTTCAGGGACCAGAGTTGTTTTGTACAGCAAATGAATTCAATTTTGATTTAATATCCCCACTGAGGAAAGAGCATAAATCTGCCTATTCTCCCCACTATGAAAGCTATAGGTTAAATTGCAGGGAAAACTGGGTTCTTTAGCATTGGATGACAACAAATCAAAAAAAAACAAAAAAACCCAACAACTCATGTTCCAAGCCAAGAGTAGAATCCTTACAGCAAAACAATGATAAAGTCTACCATATATCTGATAACACCTACAAATCAAAACCAGTGTGAAGAGCAATGGACTCCTTCTGAATCTCTTGCCTTAGAAATACCTGCTGCTGTTGTGACTGTAGTTCTTGCAGTAGTAGTAGTAGTAGTACTATTACAATGACTACCCTAATGTTTATGAGAGTCATGATCATGATGATTGCATCCAAAACATTTTTCTTACTAAAAATGAGAATACAATTTTTTTTTTGGTTGCTTACAAAAAAAATTATCCTTTATCACAGACAATGCCAAGAACTAAAGCAAGTCAAAGAATTCAGAAGCATAAATAACAAGGTCAGATTTCCTCCTGGAATTCAAAAAAAATGAGAAAATATAAAAAAATACCAGCATTTGTCAGACATATTTTGGACCAGATGTTAATGAAAGATTCTAAACTTAACCTCTAATTTGAGTGTTTTTGATAAAGTGAAGGGATGTTTTGTATTTACTAATTTTAGATTAATTTTGGTACAAGGCCACATCTATGAGGATTGAACTGATATAGTAGCTTGGTAACTTGCCAAAAGCACACACTAGAGGGCACTCTTTAAGCCTATAAAAAGTCAATGATATTCTCTCTCTTTCTCTTTTTAGGTTGTTATGTTTTGCATATCTCTCTGCATAGTAGTAGTTGAAGTACAATTCTCCATTTCCTGAACAGTAACCGGGTTTGCTAGGCATAGCCCCCTATGTTCACTAGTTGTTCTCTATTTATACTTGCCTATCTAATTTGCATATGATACTACATCTCCCTGAATCAAAGAGGTGTATACCTTTGTTTTTTCTTTTACTATTCCTGATTATTTTCATATTGTGTCATCCTTCCTCTTGTCTTTCTTGTTTTCTCTTTAATGTTGATCTCAATTTCTCTTGATTTTCTTCTTCATTTTCATCTGTCTTTTCATTCTTACTTCCTTCTATTTCCTGCACTGTTCCATTTTTGTAACTTCCTGTCTCTTCTTGTTCTTGATCTTCCATTTCTACATCATCCAGTTCATTTCTGCTTCTGAACTGATCTGCATGTGCCAGTATATGTTGTCCCTTTTTCTCAAACCAGCTGTCTTTAACAAAACATGTATAAAAGAGGGATTGCTACCTAAATACACACACACACACACACACACACACACACACATATATATATATATATATATATATACAAGTTGTGATGGATAAATTGTTGTCTAAATTAGGCAAAAATGAAAATAACACTGACATCTCATTTTAAAAGATATATTTACCAAAATTACACAAAATATCTTGAAATACTAAAGACTAATTTTATTTAATAAAATCACCATTGGCTTCAGCCACAGCCTCCTGACAACTTCGGAATCTCTTGCAACTCTTCTGGACAGTGTCTTTGTTTAAGCTGGTGAATGCTGCCATAATCCTTGCCTTCAGTCCATCTTTGATGTTACAAAGAGTCTTGTTGGTCTCTCACGCAACTACGCCCCATGCATAATAATCAAGAGGCTTGCAGTCTGGGGAGTTAGGTAGCCAATGTAAGGGCTAATGTAGTCACAGAAATTGTTTGACAGCCATGACTGGGTCCTCCTACTTGTCCTGTTGCCAGACATAGGGTCTTCCAGCAGCCACCTTCTTAACCCAGTGCAATTTGATGTTGAGTCTGAGTCCCTGTGGAAAGATGAATGGGGACATAACATTGTCATCACTAGTGATCACTCCAAACACCTTTGTAATCACCATTAGATTCAACCAATTATTTCCTAATTCACTGCACGTCTTCAGATTGACATCCAAACACTTTGAGATGTTTATATTGGAGCTTCCAGGGTGAATGCCAAGTAGTACAGCATGCCATTTTCACATTTCTGGTGGAGTGAACTGCGCAGAAAATAGTAAAAAAAAACTAGAACTTGTAAATCTTTAAATGAACCGTACTTCTTATGTTTACATGAAAAATTAGAAAGTATCAAATTTACTGACAAAAAAATCCCTATTAAATGAAAGGAGCAAATTAACTGTAAATTGCTGACACAGTTTATCTGTTACCTTAAAATATACTTAAATTTAAAAAAATTACGTATTACTATTCCTTATAGCTATAATTTATTAGAATATAATGGTCCACTCTCTACGGGTAGTTACCTTATTTTGTTTATTCAGCTTTAATATTGTAATGTATTGCCGTTTTATATAGATGTTCCAGATTTTTAATTTTATCTACAGGCCCCTTTAAGAATCTTCCTGAATCTAAAAAATTTTTTAAAATTTTTTCTGTTAAATTTACGTCTGATTAACTTACCCCTCCCTTCATCGCCCTTTCAAAAAATTGAACATGTCGTCATATTTGTCTACAATCACGATACATTTGTAGCTTACATATTTTCTGTAATTGTCAATGGTGGCCTATGTTCCATTTTATCATGACATAAAAAATAACTCACCCACCTTCAACCTCTGAGCTTACTTTTCTATTTAGCATAGATCTGACATTTAATTGGTTAATCAAGACATACCCAAAAGTCTATTTTTAATTCTGACCATATGTTTCCCCACCCCATTTTAACTTTCTGAAAAGAGGTAACACTTTATTTTTAAATTTTCTTAAATATCATTTAATCACCAGTTACTTACCATCACAGGAAGAAGTACAATCAAAGGATTGAAACATGAAAGCTTTTGTGTAGCGATTTCAAAATGTTTCATTATAATCTCTTATAATAAAAAAATAATAATAATATATTTTTCTACTTTGTATTAAGAACTTTTTTAAAAGTAAATGCTCCGAACAGTGGATTTTTACGCCATCTGTTCTTTCTCTCATTTGGAAATATATATATATATATATATATATATATATATATACACACACACACACACACACACACACACACACACACACACACACACACAAGTGAGTGCTGAAAATTTTTTGACACAAGTCAATTTCCAAAATCTTATTAAACATTAGAATTTTTGGAAAATCCTTTCAGTTAAATCTTACAGAGAACTTTTCTGCACTATCCCCCCACCCCGACCCAGACCCCCTTCAATCTTGTTATTAAATTTATTGATCGTCTGTAATGTGTTTGTTTCACTTAAGCATCCACTCAGGCACAACGGGGTGAATAGATCAAAAAGTCACAGGCTAGTGTCAGCCGCTCCCCGACAAACTCTAGATATCCACGCACTCTGTTTGCATTTTTCCTCTTTGTCTCTTTATTTCATCATGAAATTCTCTTCCTATGAACAATCCCCTAAGAAAAATAAGTTTGCCATAAAGTAGATTCCAATCACTCTAGGCAACAACCAGATTTTTAGAATTTTATTGACTCAGGAAAATATTGTTATTGTTTGCAAATTTCATCAGTATCGAATGATTTGCTTTTGCCATTTGGTTTATTTTGGCATTGTATGCGTGTGTGTGGTTTAGCATTCCTTGGAAACGGTGTTTGATTTTGACTAAAGAACCTTCGGATAAAACAATAAAATATCAGAATATTTTACTTTCGTTAAACTGAAATGACGTCAATAGGAAGTAAAGAAAGAACGTAAATGTTGATGATCAATTAGAGCTGAAACATAAAACAATATTTGCAGCTTAATCATTCAAAAACTATGACCTGGAATCGGAATGAAAACAGTAATGGCATCTATCCTGAATCCATCATAAAAATACAGAATGTGGAAAATACCAAACACAAATAGCTCGGTTTATGGCTTAGTTATAATCACCTTAGTATCGGGGATAAGGAAATTGAACATACAATAGGTTATGCGAGAGGTAATTTTCTCCAACATTACAATATTGTACAAAATCAAAACATTAACTTAAGAAGTATTTTTTCTGAAGGGTGTTAAAGGCTAATGTGGAAGATTCTACAATACCGAAAACACAAGACTCACCATTTGCCCTTCATAGAATATGTCATTGCCTGGGACATAGGAAGGAAACCTTCAATACGAGAAAAAGTGATAAACGTGGACTTGAAATGATGGCATATTTTGTGAAATCTTACTTATTATAAAATGCAGTGTGTGTGTGTGTGTGTGTGTGTGTGTGTGTGTGTGTGTGTGTGTGTGTGTGTGTGTGTGTGTAACGTTTATATATTGGATCGGATTTCCTACATTTTTCAACCGATTTCAACAAAACTTCACAGGACTACATAAAATTACCTTGTGGTGGTTCTAACAGCGCCAAAAATGGGAAAATATAATTGTTTTTGCACAAAATTTGAAAAACATAATTAAGAGACATCGTGAAAATGGAAGGGGACAACTCATCGGATTTCCTATATTTTTCAGCCAATAAAACAAAACATCACTTTTTTTTTTTTTGGCAGGTGGTGTTTCTTATTCTCTTGCACACTTTTTTCTTTATTTTTAACATACAGAATGCTTTAAAAATTCCATTTACAAGACAATTATTTATAATAAAATTCCTTTTCAATTGGGAGACTCATAACGATTGAAAACAATGTTTTTGTTTGAGTTTGGGTTTGACCAATTCGTAAAAATTAAAAAAAAGAAAAAAAGAAAGCTAATTAAGACATGCGTGTCCGTCAACCTTAAACAATAATCTAACGATCTCTACTGATTGTACGAATACAAACATCGGAATAAATTCTTTATCTTTAGGGAAAGATAATGAAATCTAAACATACACAAGTCCTAACTAAAAATAATAATAACCGGAACGGGAAACTACTTTAAATACACATGGTGTCCAATTTGTTTACTGTATTCAATAAGTAAAAATCATAAATTGTAAAAGATTATTATTACCGAAAGGCTACTAAATGAATAAGATTTGTTAGATCATAATTAATAAACCCAAATAAAGTTAATATTTTTTGTATTAGAAACAACGAGTGGAAAATATATTCAAATCAGAATTCTAATTATGAATCACCACAAGCAAAATATGCAATTTTTTTTACTGTATTCAAGTAAAAATCATAAATTGTAAAACTAAAAGATTACAGAAAGGCTACCTACATTTTTCAACCGATTTCAACAAAACTTCACTTTTTTTTTTTGGCATGTAGTGTTTCTTATTGTCTTGCACACTTTTTTCTTTATTTTTACATTCAGAATGCTTTCCTTTAAAATTTCCATTTACAAGACAATTGTTTATAAAATTATTCTATTCAATCGGGAGACTCATAACGATTGAAAACAATGTTTTTGTTTGAGTTTGACCAATTCGTAAAAAAAAAAAAAAAAAAAAAACTAATTAAGACATGCGTGTCCGTCAACCTTAAACAATAATCTTTGTCAATTTTATTTTTCAGTCTTTATGATGGTGGATACTTGATCTATCTCTTACTGTTACATCCCCGGGCAACGCCGTGCTCTACTGCTAGTCCTTACTATTATTATGTGAGCCTTTAAATATATTTTCCTATTATTATATTGATATGTAGCTATTCTGGGGAGAGGAGCCTATTACTTAATGATTATATAAAATTTATATTATAAATCTTTGTAGAATCAGATTCCTACATTTTTTTAAATCTTAAATTTTGTGCAAGTTAAACACATAGAGGCTCCCAGCCAAATATAACAACTGATGTATTTTGATTGGTTGTAAAATATTAATTAGGTGTCGTCAACTACGTCCGAAGGTACCGACCCAAATTTTGACCTCTAGTTGACGCCATAAAATGTAAACATGTTTACGAGCCTCCCCACGTGACCAAGAGAACTAATAAAAACGAAACTTCGACGCGACTTGGTCAGTGGGCACTTAAAATATTGAAACCAATTCACTTGACTTCATTGGAAATCAACACAGCAAAGGAGACGAACTTTATCTTCAATACAACAACAAACTTTGTCAACCATCTCCAGGCTTAACGCTCACTCCCACAAAATATTCCATTCCACAAGAATCTCTGGTTAATGAGCGATAACAATCAGTGAGTCAAGAACAACACTTTTTTCTATTTAATACACAAAAAAACATCTGTTTAATTTTCCTATAAAAACAAACATAGCTAACTAAACTTTGTCATTTTCACACATACAGTACAGTAGCTCAAATTCTTTCAGTAACACACACACCAAAGAACTCTATTGTGTTTATCAACTTTTGCACTATATATTATGTATTTGTTGTGTTTATAAAAAAATATTTATTGTTGAACAAATTCACATTTTCTTCTACTTGATTATTTCTCTTGTTGTTTTCTTTTGTTTTGTTAAAAATTGTAGAGGGTCATTTTTTATTTGATTATTGTAAAAATTATAGAATCTTATAATAATAATAGGGCTGAGTTTTAGCCTATTTTATTTATCTTTACTTTAGTTTTATTGAACGACGGACCTAAAATTATTTTTCTTTAGTTAATAATAGGACTTCTCAATTTTGCTATTAAATAAAACGAAGATAATAAATAAAACACGTTTATTCACTAAAAATAACGTTTATATTAATAAGAAATAATGTCCAATAAAAATCCTTTCAAGAAAGAATGTTTTCAGGTACGAAATAATCAAAATAAATTTTAACTGACGATGGCTGAGAAAAACTATAGCTTCGGCTTAAGAAGTGTTTTTCCTGAGGTAAAAAATTTGATTATATTTTTCTTTACTTTTCATTTTATAATGAACGAAAATTAAAATATAAAATTTTTTGAAAATTTAAATAAAATAAAATAAAACAGTAACATTTAAACTTTGTTTAAAATAAATTAATAAAAAATAAAAATAATAAAAGTTCTCCCAGCATGCAACAAAAACTGTTTCTGCCAGAAATACAGACATCCTGCCAAAAGACGTTAAATTCAATTCTTTCTGTAACATGGCATGTAATAATACAAAGTAACTGCTTCCTTTCATTATATGTACCATGAAACATTTACAACCAAAAATACACACACCAGTACACATAAAAAACAAATAAATTGTATGAAATTAACATACAATTTACCATGCTTTCCTGTTATTTCTGTAAGTTTTACTTCCTGTCAAATATGTTTTATTTCCTGTGAACATGAGGCTATTTTCTGCTGCTATGATGTGTGAAACCATCCACAGACTCTTCAAATTAAGCTGCTTCTTATTAATTTCACTGTTTAATAAATTAAAATTAAAAACAGTGAAAACTAAAACACGTGACCCAATGAAAATAGCATTTATAGTAATAAGAAATAATGTCCGATAAAAAATCCTTTCAAAAATTACATTTGAATCTTTAATATCCTTTTTCCAAATTATTACTTTTATTGCTGTCAAGTCTTCTATTGCAATTTATAATTAAGTAAGTGTCCATCCATAGATTGACATACTGACTCCTGTTCTTTCTAGGGACAGACTATTTCATAATATATGTAACTAGCAATATAACCCGTCTTCGACCTGGTCTTTCATTACTGGGAATTTTTACCGTTCAACTAGAGCAGTTTAAGTTTAAAGTCAGTTTAAAGTCATCCCATCCAAAAATCAATATTAGCAGCAGTTGAAGAGGAGTTTCTCCTAAGCCGTTGAATCCTTTGATCATCATTTTCAGCCTCGCGCGCAGAAGCGTTCAGGTATGCTCTTCTGGAAAGACGATAGCTACGTTGGACTCAGTGGCGCTGATTGAAGCATTCCGAGAGGCATTTATAATGGACAGGAAGTAATGGAGAGCCATTGTCGCAAACAATTTGGACTCAAAACCGGCACTGAAGAATTATCTATCAAACAAAAAAAAATTCATCGAAATCGGATGAAAACTGTGGAAACGCGTAAACAACATCCGATCACACACATACACACATTTTGAGAATTATATATATATATATATATATATATATATATATATATATATATATATATATAGGGAAGAGGTTAAAGTTGTTCCAATGAGAGAAAAGTGTATAATTTAAAAAGAAGAGAGAAACCCCAAACGTTTTTGGTTATAATGTGGATTTCTTAAAAATATATATCATACTTTATGGAAAATAAAGTATAATATATATTTTTAAAAATCCCTGTTATAATCAGAAACGTCTGCTGTTTTTCTCTTCTTTATATATATATATATATATATATATATATATATATATATATATATATATATATATATATATATATAATGTAATATTTAGATTAGCCTATCACTATATGTTATAACTCACACCTAGCAGTTATAATATTATGTCTCTCTTAGACTACCCGCCATGACATCATTAGAATTCTTTCCCACTGCTTCCAATGGATTGATATTTACTCAGAATCCCCAATGAGACACATGGTCGAGTTTAGTGTGAGGAACCCAAGCGCATACACTCAGGCCAATGGTCAAAATTTAGTAATCCCCACAACCGCGGGATCGGGCACTTCGCATTGCCTATTTTTCTCAACCAAGCCTCCGTCCGTAAACAGAGCCCTGGCTGAGTTGTACTCTGCCTGAAGAGAGAGAGAGAGAGAGAGCTTGACAAGCATTGTCTATTTTTATCAGCCGAGTCTCCGCCCGTAGACAGATCCCTGGCTAAGTTGTACTCTGCCTGAAGAGAGAGAGCTTGACAAGCATTGTCTATTTTTATCAGCCGAGTCTCCGTCCGTAGACAAAGACCCGACTCAGTTGTAATCTACCAGAAGACAGAGAGCTTGACAATCGTGAGCGAGACAGTGGACTGTCTGAATCCAACTGACATGTATTTACCTATCTCCCCACGGCGGACTAGATGCAACATAAGGTCAAATTTATTGTGGGGAACTCGAGCGTTTCCACCCGCGCCACTGGTTAAAATTTACCCAGCTCGGACTCGGGTACGGTACTGGTCTGTTTTTCTCAGCTGAGTCTCTATCCGAAGACAGATCCCGACTGAGGCATCCTGTGCTCAAAGACGGGGGTCTTGTCACCTTCTGCCTGAAGACAGAGGTCTTATCTTGCTACAAGCCTGGGACAGATTCCGACTGAGTTCTCCTTGACTCACTTAGTTCTTCATTTAAGGCGTCTTGCCTAGTTCATTTGTGTTATCAGGGGTTGTCTTATTTACTCCCTAACACTATAACTCCTGGAAGCATAGTTATTTGATGCCCTTAGCAGTTTGGTTACTTCTCTGATATGTCTGTTCTGTTATTTTTCTCTTTTTTATTTTACTTTCCATTTCATTAAATCTTGATCGAGGCGATCTTGAACTTGATCGTTCTCTATTGCAGTATATCTCAAGCTGGCCATCACTCATAATAACGTCTTTGTCGTTTAACTGAGTTTCATGTTGATGTTGTTGATCATGTAGGTGTTCACTTTTAGAAAAATCATTTTGCGTACCAGAATTTGAATATTGAAGTTTTGGTGCTTGAAGTTTTTGATTTTGATCACGATCATTATGGCTATCAACAGTAATTTTTTTCTTCCTTTCCCTCTCTTCTTGATATTTTATTCTTGGTTTACTTTTGTCTTCCATATGCTACTTCCCACTCCCACCAATCATTTCTCATCTTTGTATTATGATCCTTCTGCTTTATAAAAATTGGATCATTCTGGATTTGATTCTTTATCTCTTTCATACCATATTCTTTCCTCTGTAGAGCAAGTCATCATATTGCTGTCTTTTGTTCACACACAGATTGGTATATTGACTATTGTTTGTTCTATTCATAATCTCCACTCTGATATTGAAATTAGCAGGTCTCTATACCTATATTCAAAGTATTCAGTTATTTTTCCTTGTAATCATGAAGGAATCACAAGTTTTTAACAGATACACTCACTAATGCCCTTGGAAAAGGTGTGAATCCATCTTCCTCCAGCTATGGGTTAAATAGCAGGACAAATTAGGCTCTCTTGCCTTGGCTAACAGCCATTCTAGGAAAAGGAGAACTCTGAATTCAACCTCCCACTGCCTTGTGGATATCTTCCGTAAAAGAGAAAGCTAAGCAGTAAACCTGACACAAATCTAGATTTTGGGCCCTAAAGGCACAGCAATGATTTATTGCATCACTTTTCTGGCAATTTCTGCAGATGTGTGCTGGTATCAAAGTTTATTGCTTTAACATTTCCTTTCAGCTCTATGGGCAAATCAAGAGAAGGACCTTGATGCATGAGCAAAGTCCAAGATCTCCAAACTAATTTCAACCCACTGTCCTCATCATAACAAAGGCACTGTCACCTGACATTGCTTGTACAATGGAGATAACTAGATACAAAAGGTTTACATATAAAAAATAGTATCTATGTGATACATTTCGTCCTTTATGAATTCATCAAACTAAGTTTGCTAGTATCGATGTAACTACACATTTGTACAAAGAAGAGGCACTAGGAGTTTTAAAGTTAAAAATATTTTTTTTATATTTATGTGTGTTTTTAATATATAATCTCACCCAATTTTATTTAGATTGTTTTTGCTTTTGTTTCCATCACTTTTGTTATTCAAATATTCCACATTGTGATAATAGAAGATCTGCCAAGAATGGTGAAATATTCTAAGAACCTGGATGCAAATGTATTGTGGATGTTCTAGCAATTAAAGCACTTTCTAAATATTTTTGTTCTGGTGAATTTTTTTCTTTTAATTAGAGTAGCATTTTTTATATCAAAATTGTGGTTGCTCTCATTATAGTGAGCAACATATCTATTTAATGTGTTGTTTTTAAAAATGTCCCTTTTGTGTTCATATAATATTTTAAATTTAAAATTCCCAGCATCTCTGGTTTGTGCACATGTGTAGTCACATCAACATAAACAAACTTAATCTGATGAAGGACAAAATGAATCACACAAAAACTTTTTCCATACCTCTTTCACCAAAAATTGTTCTTGATATATAAAAATAAAGACACACTGGTATATTACATAGTACTACTGTACTAGTAACTTGAACTTTAATTCCTGATTTTGAATGCATTTCTACACTAGAACCATTAATAATGCATTTATATAATACACATAATAGCTCAATAAGACTCAATAGTGCTTGCCTTAATTCATGACCAGAGTCACCATCTTTACTAAGAGAATAAGGTTTGCATGAATTCCTAACCATTAAACAATCTTTTTTCTCCTGATTTGGTTAGATCTAAATTTGTATATTTTAAATGCAATATTATTTTCAAAACATCTTAATTGGCCTAAAATGGTGGCTACATGGAGATTGCAACCATAAAATCAAAAATAAAGAAATTTGTGGAAATTAACTCTTGGCATTATGACTGAGTCATGAGTATAAGTGAAAGAATTCTGATAATGCTTATCTTAATTGCTGGTGTTCCTGAACCTGGGAAGCACCAGCAATTAACAGGTGGTTCTACATTCCTCAAAGCCTCCTGACCAGAGGCCCCTTGCTGTTGGATAGAGTTTATCATCTTGACCAGGACACTATTTAGTTTTGTGTACACAAAATTTCCTGAAAGATGTCAATGTTCCTGTGAAATGTACTTTATGTTCCACAAAGTAATATAATTATATATGTCCAACTCCCAAAGTTTAAAAGTTATTCATAATGCTAAATATTATAGAAATATTCTCTGTATTTGTGATGAATACATTCAGTCAGTCAAACGGCCATACATGATACATGCTTGAGTGATCATGTTACTTTCGATTCATGACTGACAAGGCAGAAGATTTTCCTGTAGTAGGTTGCTGTTTCTTTCTGCGGCAGACTGGTTTCCAACCAAGGCTATAGGACCCAGTTTGTCCTGTTATTTAACCCCTATCTGGGGAGAAGAGATGCATTCATACCTTTCCTGAGGATATTTGTGTGTAACGAACCCGACTGGAATTCAAACACTGCTCACTGATTTCTCATTCAGAGCTCGTTATCCATTACACTACAATGCACATCCATGAATATAAGAATTTTAAAAAGTTTTCTTCACTCCCTGGTCATCATGCTAGTATCAAAGAGCAGTATCTGTCCTTGGACAGATAAACAACATTTTATCTATCTGTCTTTAGACAAAACACAACTCAGTTGGGTCTCTGTTCACGGACAAAGCACAATTGAAAATATTGCTGAAAGGTGTCCAGTCTCAAGTAACAGCTACCTGTGGCAGTACCTGCTTCATTGAATTAAAGAGGGTATGGTCGGTGGTAATACTGATGCCAGCTCAACTGAATTTTTGAGTCTGGCCTGGGCAGACATGCTTGGGTGGTCCACATTAAACTGCCTTTGTATCACTTCATGTCAGCGAGGACAGCAAATAAATACAATCTGCCTTCAGGTGGACAAACTACATTTTATCAATTGTTACTGTCTTTGACCAAAAAACAGCAATTAAATGAGAGATGCCTGGTCCAGGGGATTCCAACCTTGTGGCAGCACCTCTCTCATTACACCAAAGAAGGTAGGTTGATGAAATATCAACACCAGTAAAAAAATTGGTTGCGGGGACTGGGCAATTTTTGGCATTGGCTCATGTGCATGTGCATGGTTTCCTCATTTCAACATGGCCTTGTGCCATATACCATCTCCATTGGGGAATGGGGGACAAATAAATACCAAGAGTAATATTTGCTCTCCGCATCTCTAATGGTAATGATAATATTAGCTGTTTCTTTATTAAGAAACATTCAGTATTCATTAACCAAGCAGCCAGTGCTACTCAAATTATGCATTTCACTCCTTAGTGATCAGGTTGGGATCAAAGTGTAATATCTGTTCTCCTCCTATCTAATGAAAACAGCAATATTAGCCATTTCTTTATAAGGAAACATTTGATATTTACTGACCTGGCAGCCAGTAATGCTTCCAGTTGAAATTTATAAAAACCTTTTCCTAAAACAATTTTTCAGGAAAATAGATTCCTCAAGTCCACTTTCCAGTATTAATGGGAGATTTCCTTCCTAACCTTTTGTTTGAAGTAGTGTGGAACATCAACATCTTGATTATTGGGCACTTTGGCATGGTGTAATGGTTAGCAAGATTGTCTCACTAGATTATGACTGGCCTTGTGCCACATCTCAGCTACATTTAGCAAATTACCATCAACATTTTGATTATATCATTATTTTCTCTTTGAGTTACCTGTGATATGCATTTCACTTGTTGCTGTTGACAAAATACCTCAAGTGATGTGCTTCTTATTATTTGGTACAGTTCTTTGATTGTGATTCTGCAGTGCCAGTCCACAAGGTTTGAAGAAGGATAATCCTGGCTAAAACCTACAGACTTTGGAAAATCACATACCTTCAGTTTTGGATGTGAAATAAGATTAATAGAGTTGATCCTTACTGAAGAAAATATATGTCTCAAGAGGAATCAAATCTGTATTTCCTTTTTAATCAGGGAAACCATTTTTAAGTCAAGTGTGCTTTACAATTAAGCTACAGCAAAGCAAGGCTCAATTAATCTATTTAAAATACTCACTGGGATATTTCAAAGTCTATGTCAGCTAACTTTATTTTTGGACCCAAAATGTAAACATTAAAAAGAAAAATCTTTTAAGTATTAAAAAATTATTTTGTTTATGTTTTGGGAACAAAAATAAAGTTGGCAGATATAAACTTCAAAAGGTCTTAATGGGAGATTTATGTTTCTTAAAAAGAAAAACTGACAATACCATTTTGTTGAGGCAAAGTTACTATAAATGTTGATGAAATATATAAACAGTTAAGAAGTAGGCATTTATGATGCAGGCGTAGATAAGTTTACCTATCATCTGACTCTATACTTCTAACATCTCCACTTAAACTCTGAAACTTTACAATTTATTTGTTTTGTTTTTTCTTCAATAGGAGTAGATAGGTTTGCCTATCATCAGGTTCATATCCAACCTTGGTCTCTTGAACAGAAGTCAAGGTTTATCCCTTGTTTCCTGTTTTGGATTGGTTTTTGGGTTCCTTCTAAAGTCTTTTTTTATTCTCTTTCATTCCTAGTATCCCCTTGCATCTTAGTGGCTTTATCACCTTGCTGGTGTGAATTAATTAAAAAGACAATTATGAATTATGGTTTTTGTAAATGTTGGCCAATCATAAAGACCATCTGTAAAATTATCAGAGAAATGACTCAACAACTGAAAGCAAGGAAAACAAATATCTCCTGTTTAAAGTAAGAAGAATATTGAATCATTAAAACACATATTTTTTCCTCATCTTTTTGGAAGAATCCTTTAATCAATTGAAACAAAATTCTGCTACATTTTCAAACAAAAGAAATGCACCAATTTTTTTTCTCTTTGATTTTTGGCTAAAGGCAGACAAACAGAAATGAATTCAAATTTATTATTTTCTATAAAATTCAAAAGATATTTTTTATAAAATTAAAAAAAAATGTTATTTCATTATAAAATTCAAATTCATTATTTTTTTTATAAAATTTATGGAAAATATTTTCTATAATAATTAAAAAAATTATTTCTTTATAAAATTCAAACTCATTATTTCTTATAAAATTCAATTGCTTTTTGGAGATTTTTGCAAAAACAAAATCCTAACCAAAAAGAAGTTAACTAATTTCAATTAAAGTAAAGAAACAAAAAGAAAAAAGAAAAGAAAAAAGGAAAGAAAAGAAAAAAAGAACAGAAAAAAGGAAAGAAAAGAAAAGAAAAAAGAAAAGAAAAGAAAAAAGGAAAGAAAAGAAAAGAAAAAAGAAAAGCCTAAATTATTGCATTCATTAAAAAAAGAAAAGAGTAAAAGTGTTTATACCAAAAAAATATAGGATTTTACCTTAGAAATTAGAAAAATCAACAAATATTTCCAAATGTTATTTTTATGTTAAATAAAATTAAGTCCACTAAATAGATATGTGCAATTTGCCCATCTCTGGATAGTGTACACTTTTGCTGATATAAACAGGTCTTACACTACACACACACACACACACACACATATACATACATAATATGTCTAAATTATTTTACGAAACCTACTTGAATGAAAATATGCTGCATATATATATATATATATATATATATATATATATATATACACAGGTTCCATGTAGGATACAGGTTCAATTCCTGTCAGAGGATGCATATTTTCTATGAAATTTCTTGGACGTTCAGGCCAGTAAATGTTGTTAATACTGTTTATTATAAGCAGAGCATTTACTTAAATATTTGTATATATATAAATAACATATAAAAATAAAATATATTAACTTTCATACATACATAACATCTTATATACAAATTTCTTAGAAATCTTGAGCAAAAGCATTGCTAATCAAAAAATGAAAAAAAAAGTGAGAAGTAAAAAAAACAATTAAATAACTTAACTGATGTGACATTCTTTTTTCAAGATGTCTCCAGTTGAATTTAAGATCAGAGTTGGATGTAATTTTGTTTATCAAAGTATATTTCTTATTTGTCAGGTTAAACAACAAATATGGAAAATGATGGCAACCTAAGATTTACTTGCTTTTTAAATTTTCATTTGTTTTGAGACTTTACAATCAAAAAACTTTACTTGAAAAGCTTTGTTGTATAATTTACTAGAAACAAAACACACAAGGAAGCTTCTTAAATTATTGAGTGACTGGTTTGTACAAATGATCTTCCAGGGTCGACAGTCATTATTCTTTTAATGAATGACTTGCAATTGATTGTCACAGTTGTTTTGAAGAAAGAATTATCCTGTAATTTCATTAAATGATTGTTTGTTCCTTTTCTTTTACATATAGAAACGAATCAAAAAGTTTGTAGCCTAATAATGCAAAGGCATTTATTTTACATAAGAAATAATTATTCTTCAACATAATTTTCTTTCTTCGATAATGCACTTAATTACAGAGTAAATTCAAGTCACATTCATCCATCATTATACGGTGAAAATTTCAGATCAAAATGTGTCTGGCTATGAACATATTGATTCATCCATGTTCATTGCTCTTTAATTTGGCGAGGACATCAATGTCATTACAATGAAAGTGAATGACACAGCAAAACATAGGATAATTATGCAATTTGGTTCTGCCGAGAGACTTTGACTTTTTAAGTGGAAAGTGTTATGTTGATTGTGTACAGTTTAGTGTGGAATCTCATTCGATTGATCACAAATGAATGTTAATGATTAAAAATAATGAGTTCATGAAATGAAATACATTTATTGGTAGCTTTGTGATATAAACTATAATAATAATAAAGTATATTAGAACGATATTCATTTATTAATTAAATGGTCAAAGTCTTAATCTTGTGATTTTTTAAAGCTTATATGTTGCTCTCCATCTGGTAGTTTTTAATGATCCAAACACTTTGGAAAGATTTCAAGTTTTGCTGCTACTTGGGTTTTTCTCTTGTTTACATTTTAATGTATCATGATCAACAACTAAGGGTCATCCAATTCTGGGCTTTATTTCCAGGGAGAAGTCACCACCCTTAATCTATGCTGCCAGTGGGAGCCTAGAATATGACAATTAGATCCCCCTACTGAGGAGTAAGACCCCTTGTCAGAAAATCAACCAACCCACCCTGAAAATGTTTAAATCCGTTTTGAGGCAGTGCAGCCAGATGTGATTTCATTTGCTACCACTGAATTCTACAAACAACTTTGAGGCTCAATTTGAAACATAGGTTCAGAATTAACATAATCTCAAAAACTAAAATATAAAATCTTAAACAAAAACTAGAATTCAAAAGTAATGAGATGATGAGGATGATGATGATGAATATGATGATTTTTATTGCATATTTCCTTTAATTTGTTTAATACAAGTTGCTTCCAAGTCTTAACCAGAGACAATCAATAAATTTTTGTATCTGAAAATGCAAACAGATAAGGTGTTGTTATTATTATTATTAATAATAATAATAATAATAATAATAATAATAATAATATCACAAAGAGTTTTTAGATGTGGAAGTGAAATAAGCTTTGCTGTAATGGCCTGCAAAAAAAAAAAAATGAAATACACATAATAAACAATAATGTGGAATCTCGTCTTTAAACATGAAAATGAAATAATTTTTGGAGTCTGTAAAAAAAAATGAAAAAAATTTTTATTAACCCAATACTATAAGATAATAATTTGTAATGAGCCATGATCACTAAAGAGACATATCATTAAAAATGCTCTGTATCTGTTGTCACTTGATGATCCAAGTTCTTCAGAAAAATTTCAAGTAATGCTGGTGGGGTCAGGTTCTACATTAAATTTTAAAGTATCATCAACAACTTCTGGTTATCCAATTCTGGGTATTATTTCAAAAGACAAATCTCTATTACCAAAAACTTTATTGGGGTGTAATACAATGAGATATTTAATTTCTTTCCTTTTCTTGAATTCTTCTTTCAGTGGCCTTGAGTCCCACTTTGAAAATAATGTTTCAAAATTGTCAGAATATCAAAATACTTGTATCTACCATTATAACATCTAAGACAAAAGGTGCAGCATAATAATATTGATAATGATATGATATTAGACATATAATAATAATAATAATAATACTTATTTTTAGTGGATGCTTCTATTTGAGTAAATGCTCCATTTATTTTTTTAAACAGTATATTCATTTATTTTTGTATATCAGTTTGAATATTTGAGAAATCTTATTAGAAAAATATTCACTCTATGGCAGGATTTGAACCTGCATTCCCCTCATCAAATCTGACATGCTCTGAACTCACAGCTACAGAGTGTATAGATGAGCACTCAAAGTTGAATAGTGCCTTTATACACAGATTTTTCTCTGACTCTCAAAATAAACATATCTGCTCAGTTATGTATCCTATTGTAAACAAAACAATTTGTAAAGACAGGGATGTTTTTTATTTAATTCAACAAATTTTTATTACTTCAACATTACTTTTAGTGAATACTTGTATTTGAGTAGACACTTTTTTATTTATTAAACAGTATATTTATTTATTTTATTCTACCAGCCTGAATATTTTTAAATAATAAAAATTTGTCAGATTAATAAATAAAAAATCCATCTCTTTCCTTACATATAAGAATAATAATAATAATACATTTTTTTAAAATCATTTCACCCCAGCCAAGGCAATAAAGCCACAAAGATACAAGAGGTTATTGAGTGTGAAAGAATATAAAGAAATAAATTAAGGAGTTAGAACAATAGAAGAATAATTAAAAAGAGAGTAGATAATGATTGACATTGCATTTAATGTTTACCTTAAGATTTTCATTGGAACTACAGTCATTTGTTTATTTATAAACAAGTCATTTACTTATTTGTATTGTTCATTTATAGACAAATGACCCATTCTTTATTCATAATGCTTCATTCACTTATTGCATTGGTATTCTTCTCAGGTCTCAAAACAATTTCAGAGCCCAGTTTGAGCTACACATGTGTGCACACACATGCACTCATGCACATGTACACAATGGAAGGGACAACAACCAGGAGCTGCTGGCTAAGCCCTTGTCCACACACACACACACACACACACACACACACACACAATAGAATGTATTAACCACCAACCACCTACTAAGCCTTTGTTTACCAACTCACCAACACATTAGGCTGAATATCATGAAGTAAGTCTCTTCATATATTTCATATGGCACTAAGAGTACCTAATTACTTGATAAAACAAACATCACTGCAAGGAAACTTGAACATTTTATTGCTATTGTATATTTCTGAAAATATATAAATGTCATTTGAACTGACTTTCTGCTTCTACTTTTCCTTCAGTGAATAACCTTTTTTATGTTTCATTTAAAAGATGTGTTGTTGTTGTTGAATGTTTGGAATTCTGACTCTCAGATAGCAACTAGACCTGAGCAGTTTGGATCCAAACAAAACAAATAAAATGATTGATATAACTCTTCCAATATTTTTCAACACTTAGTAAAAAATGCAATTTAAGAAAAGAAAAGAGAGAATGTTTGACAATATTTTGACAATATGTCTGCATTCTTCAAGTTTTGTTTCAAAATTGCATACAACTATAAAAAAATACAAGTCTTTGTACAAATGTCACTTGTCTGAAAAAAAATGGTTGTACTGGTAACCAAAGCAACAAAGCAAATGAAATGTTATAAATAAAGAATGGGACATTTGTTTATAAATAAACAATATAAATAAATGACTTTTTTTTTATAAATAAACAAATGGCTGTAATTTCAATGAATATCTTAAGGTAGACATTCTGAAAAAATATCTGAATGACAGAATACATTATTACAGAATCCCAATCAGGCTCTGTTGAAAGGCTTCATGTAGTCTATTCCACAAACAAGCCCAACGTAGGATAGATAAAGGTTGACCCTAGACTTGAAAAGGTTAAGACTGTAGTGACCGGAGAAGCATCCTCTTGGAAATCTGCTTCACAAAATAACAGTTCTAAGGAAGAAGTTGTTTGACCCTTCCTCCTTACCAATGGAATATGAAGAGAATGAAGGTGAGTTGACTCTGTGTATGTGGCATATTAGGTCCTAGCTGTGAAGGCCTGAACTGGGGATGCTAAGGTACTAGCTTTGCATATTCCAATGGTGATATTCTCTGATCCAGCTGAGATGTTGTATCTAATGCAGTGGTGTGAATAAGGAAACCCTTTTTGATCGATGACTATGAAACTCCATGGAATATAGTATACACTGAACACTACATTGACTGATTGGTTCAGTTGGGATATGATTTGATAAAATATTCCTCCTCTTTGGATGATTAACATCCTTATCGCTAGCTTGTGGTCTTGTAATTGCATCAACTGTCATGTCAGTGGGATTTTTTATATACTGCCAATACCTAAATGGAAGTTGCATATTCCTAAATCTACTCCAGCGGCTAAGAAAACCTTGAGTTGTTATTACCACAGGGATAGGTGCCTCATATTTCCAGTCGCAACAATCATTCTGCAGTCTTAAATCCTTTCTATGTTTTATGGCTGAAACAGCTACACTACCACAGCTACACTACTTCTTTATGTATTGCATCATCCAGATGAGACTATTTATACAAGTGCAACTGTTCCACATGGAATCATTGAATATATTAGTGTATATTCTGTTTATTTCAAATATGAAAGTAACTTTTTAGCTTTTAGTGAAAAAAATTTTCTTAGATGAAATATTTTCATTATGATTTTTATTATTTCTTTTTCTTCATTTGCTTTCTCCCATCAGAATGTGGGTGAGCATCACCCTCTAAAACTTTTATAACTAGTTTTCATATAACCCAAGCTTTATATCTCAACACTCTGGCTCAATACACTCATTATTATTATTATTATTTTATTGCTAGTTTTATTCCATCTTATTATTGTTGCTTTTTATCTCAACACTCTGGCTCAATACATTCTTCATTATTACTATTTTTTTCGTTTTTTACAATAAGGTTCACCCTGTACAAGATCCAAGCCACTTGGCATAGAGAGTTATGTTAGGAGGTGATTTCTGCAGATAGGAGTGGAAGATAATGGTTGATCCTGGCCTTGAACCGGTTAAGATTGTAGTGATCAGGGAAACATCCTCTTGGGAGTCTGTTCCACAGAACAGTGGTCTGCAGGAAGATGCTGTTAGAGTAGAAATTACTTTTATTTTATTATTGGTTTTATTTCCTCTTATTATTGTTGCTTTTTATCTCCAAAAGATAAATTGATAAATATTTCAACTATTTGTGTAAGGAGTTTGAAATGATAAAGAAGCAAACATAACTTACTTCCAACAAATGAAAGATTGTCTCTGAAGAGGTGGTATGTGAGTTCAGGTCTCACTGGAAGCCCATTCTTTAATTTCAGATTTGCTTCGTTGTTTAACATATTCATTTTAGGTTCAACTAAACTGCGTCTTTTCTAAATACATTGGTGATATCAAACAAGAAATTTTATCTGTTGATCTCACAGAAGTCACAGACAGATTGCTAACAATCTCTGGATCGTCTTTCATCTAATTTTAATCCAACATTAGCCAAACTGACCTCTTGTGATAAATTCATGTTATATCATGTTCAAACAAATCAAATATTTGCTGCCGTCTCACATATTTTGCAATCTGCATATTAATGAGATGTCAAACTGAAATATTCTTTCTACTGAATGTTTTGACATATGAATAAATAGATCCTCATCACTGACAGAAACCAAGAGGCCACCACATGACATTATTTATCAGAGAATTTCATAGAATTTTTTTTTGATGTTCATTCAAGGCTTAGGTAATTAGGGATTTCCACAGACTGATCCTTTGTCATATGTGGATTATGATGATTTCTTAAGATAGTGGAGTAGTGTGGCACTATGATTGGGATAGACATTTTTTTCTGAGTACTTTCAAATGTTGCTACATTATAAAAATTTTAATTTTTATAAATTAGTTTTTAGCATAGTAAATAAATGTTTAATAGTTTCGGGTATTTTTTTTTTTATACGTACCATTGAGAAAATTTTATTTTTAAGCCCTATGGTTTGTAAAAAAATTGTTATAGTTATGTGAAAATCTATTTTAAAAGAACCATCAAAATTATTTCTTTGTGAATTATTGCAGATTCATTTTTGAATTTATGAAAAAATATGCTTTCATATTTAGTGGCCAATGAGAGACATGGCTGCAAGCCCTTGTGAAAACCTGGATGGGCCTTTTGTGATTCTCTTTTCTTGAATAAAAGGACTGTGGTATTACGTTCTTTCCAAAATCAGATTTTTTTCTGATCCACACTACAACTAGCGATCATCAGCTGCAAGTAAGAAAAAGGCAACGTTATTATGTAATTGACCTCATCACCAAGCGAACCCCAGAACAAGGGGGCTATACAACATAGTCTCAATTTGGCACATTTACCAGGACCTCCCAGCATGGGAAGGTACACAGAGAGATTTGCAACATGATGTGGAAAAGGTTGGAGAGGATTTTCGAAGTGAAAACTCAAAAAAAAAAAAAAGAAAAAAAAAGGAATATGAAAAAAAAGAAAAAAATTAACCTAAGGACAGAAAAAAAGACAATCTGTAAGTTCTATGTTTCTCCTGCCTCCCCCCCATACCATGCATCTAAGTAACAAACCAAAATAGGAAGTAATGATGAAAAAAGAAAATGAGAAAAAAGAAAGACTGACAACATTTTTGATTAACAATGAGAAAAGGACAAATAGGCAAAGGAAAAAAAAAAAGGAAAAGACAATGAAAAGCCAAATCCTCATTGACTCATTGATGTGTCAATGTCAATTTTGATGAAACATTTTAGTGAGAGACTGATTTTTGTTTGTTTTGTTTTGTCTTTTTACAAAAGTTTAAGAAAATCTATTTAGGAAAATTTGTGGAAATCTATTGTTAATGTTGATTGGTACATTTAATGTTTTTAGTTGCATCCAAATGTTGAATGTCTGGCAGCCTTTTGGCCATTTGAAGGCTTGAATTTATGTACATAATGCAATGGAAAATGGTTTTGAAAAAGAAAGACTGACAGCATTTTTTGAGGGGGCATTCCCACTGTGATTTCCATGGACTCTTAATGAGTTGAACATTTTTGTGAGTAGGATTTTGTGTGCATTCAAATGATTTAAGTTTAGAATTATTTTGTTAATTGTAATTAACTGACAAGTGATTGTTTTTTTCATTTTTGTAACAGAGTGTGAAGTTTTTTTTTAATTTAAAGAGCTGTATGTGTGTCGTTTTGTCTTCATTGATTGAAGAATAAAGTTGTTAATTGATAAATTTTGGGAGTTAATTTTTTGTGGAAAAAATTAAGTTAAGTAAAAGTTGTGGGAATAGATTCGGCCTGCATAGTTTTGGGTTTCTGAATGTGTTTGGGTCTGTGTCTGAGGGTGGGGGGAGAGAATTGTCACACCTGGCTATATATATAAAAAACAGTGAGTGGGTAGAGAGGGAGCTTTGCACTATGAAGTATTCAGTATTGAGTCAATATAACTCCAAGATACCCCCAAGGTAAAAGAAGGGCCCTGATGACCAATTACGGAATTGGTCAAGTGACTTGTGGGATGCCAGGTTGCAGTAGCAACTAAAGGATGAAGCCCTTGTAACCATGGTAGAGCCAGTAATGGAGTAGATAGGAGATTCTGAGTGGATGTGATTGTTTTCCCTATGGTGGAAGCCAGGGCAGAAGGATTTGAGATGATGTGAGCTGAGTTTTAGGACACAGGGGTGGATGGTTTATAATAGTAATTATAGAAAATTAATGGTGGTAAATTTGTGAAGATTTGTTCAAGTAAATCTGGTAATATGCAAATACAAAAGTAATTAATTAGTTGTGGCTGAATAAATAGGGTAATAATGAACTTCATGTGTGCAGTGTCACTGTGTGTAGGAAATAAATGTGGATGATAGTATGTTTAAAATATAAAATTTAAGTAGGAAGGACATGGTTCAGTTATGGAATTGGTTGACGTTGTGGCATGCATTTTTTAGGAATGTATTGTGTAATTTTTGGACCAGTATTCTTTTTTTTCTGTGAATTGTATATAAATTTCCTGTAGTTTTAAGTGGAGATGCAAGGAATTTTATTCTCTCCAGAAATATTGGATTCCTGACCTGGGTGGAGGAGACATCGGAGAGGTCAAAATTCATTGTTGAAGTCTGGTCAGACTGGTGTTTGAGGCATTGACCTTGGGTCATGAAAGCTAGTGACCAAGAATGAACAAAGGATTGTCTGGGATTCTGTTTTTTCGTTTTAAAAAAAAAAGTGTTTGTAAAGAGTGAAAAAACTGGTCAGAATTTTGTTATGTTTAATTTGTTTTCAGGAATTGTATATATGCATGTCAGATGGGTCATGTGACCAAAGCCCAATGAAGAACAAATGTACAGATCACGCCTTGCAGACATGAAAGAGTAGAAGAAATTTTAGAGTAATATAAATGATTTTTTAATGATTAGGTAAGGAATGTTAAATAATAGTTTAGCAGATTATTATTTTTTAGAGAATTGTATTTCTACTCTGACTTCTTCATTTTGACCTTTGAAGAAGGCAACGTTATTATGGAATCGACCCCGCCACCAAGAGAACCTGAGAACGAGGACCCCCATATAACACCAGTAAGTCACAACTTATCCTTCCTCTCCTTCCATATGCCTCACTGGATGCGTTTACAATTCCACTTACCTTTTTTCCATACAAGAGACATCTACATTATGTTACAACAATTGTTTATTGCTTTAAATTTTTATTGTTTCTTCTTTGTTCTGCCACTATACATTTAGTAACATAAAAACACACATTCACATCATAATAGTGGTTAGCAGATAGACTCAGAAAGCATTATAGTCATTAAAGAAAAAAGTTTGAGGTGCCCACACTTCAAGGCTGGAGGATTACTCCAGTTGAAGGGGCCATAAATTATCACAGGGGAAAAAAGAAAGAGGAGCTGAAAGCTAAATCTCGACCAGAAGGCAGATTCTATTCCCAGGACAGAAAATTCTTTTCAGCATCTTCCTGAGAAAAATTTAAATGAAATCAAACATTCAAGTTGAACTTTTCAGTAAAGGACTAAATAAATCTGTGTGACAATTGACCTGTTGAAATTATAAAACCCTTTTGTACTGAAACATTTCTATTCAGTATTCAGTCGAAGAAATTAGGTGGGTGAGATTTTTGTATTTTCTCCCTTGTGCAATTTTTCCTTCCTCAAATTTTTCCTCTATTTTTTCATTTTCAAAAGGTGTATATTAGAAGTGTTATCCCTGCCTTTGTTTTTCTATAAGACACACAAAAGGAAATTTTTGTGTAAGCTTTTGTATGTAAATTTTGTATTTGTTTTATTTTTTGTAATGTAATGTCATTTCTTTCAAATTTTGTATAGTAGTTGAGTCTTATTTAATTGCACTTTATACAATTTTCTTTTCCTACTAACTAGGATTTTGTGTTTGGCACAAGAATTTAAATTTGTTTGGGAGTTAAAATTTTTATATTTTGCACAAAAAATATTCTATTTTTGTGTAATTTAAATTTTTTTATACTTTATGCAACAAGGTGGACTCACCAACACATGTATAAATGTGAGAACAGAATGTGAGACTAGGAGAGACAGCAAAAACCATTTTAAGTCTAATTTCTGACATGTTTAGACAATTTTCAGACCAGTGAAGTTTTGTGAAAAACGTATGCAACTAAGTCCTTTAGATTGTACCTACAAAGAAATTTTTGAACAGAAATACTTTTTGTTTGAATTTAACTTTTGTTTTTTTTGTTTTGTTTTTTTTTTCTTTTTCAGACTTTTTTATTTCAGTTTTCTCTTCAGTTTTGAAAATCATTTGTAATTTTTTTCTGGTCTGACATAAAAGTCTTACCAGACAACTGTTTTTGTTTTATTTCATTTTTCTTTTGTTTAATTTATTGTTTACTTTTAATTTTTACTTATTATTTCCTTTATTTAAAGGAACATTTTGGAGAACTTTTTGAACAGAAATTGTGTTTGCTAATTGACTTTTTTGAATATTTTTCAATTGTTTAATTTTTTCAGTTTTCCATCCTCAGTTTTTGACCGATATTTATCTTAATTTATTTTTCTGGGTTAACTACTACTTACCCCAGACTATTGTTTTTTTTTCTTTATTTTATTTCTTAAAGTTTATTGTTTTAATTTAAAGCCACTTATTACTTTGTCATTTGGACAAATTCTTTTGTCAAATTTTATTTACTTTTTCATCTATAGGTGAAACTTTATTTGAAATCATCCTATTTCTTTTCGGTAATTTTGATGTATTTTTTGTTTCTTTATCTTATTTGGATTTTGCATTGTTAATTTTCTATTGTTAATTTCCTGCTAACTTTTTTTGGAAGATTGCATATAAAATGCCAGCCGAGTGCTTATTACAAAGGATCTTATTTTAAGAACCGAATATGAAGGTAGGCGTAGGACCATTGTAACGATATCAGGTTATTGGGGAGCATCTTGCTGCTTTCCTTTTGCAGTATGGCCAGCGTGGGGGATGGAATTTCCAGATCATATTGACCAGAAAGCCTTCCTCTCCATCCTTAACTGGACGTAGGGGGACTGAAATTGCTGATCATCATGACCAGCCACAGACCAATGTGCTGGAAGTTTGGAGAGACTGGCCACTTCTACTCTTCCTTCCCAGAGAAGAAGGCCTCTGGAAGTCAGGCTCCTATCAATCAAAATCCTCTTCTAGGCGCGTCTGTAAATTCTACCTCGCCTGTGATGGGCATGTCAGCATCCAGGACTGGAGTGGTTAAACCAATGGTTGGGTTTAGCTCACAGCCCATCTTCCCTGAAAAGCCTTTGCCTGAGAAAGGAAAAGGGGAAATGGTTGGTTGCTGGTAAGGTCAGAAGTAAGCGCTAGACAGTAGGACCTCATTCCCTTGAAGCCCTCAGGACTAAAGGCATGGACAGACCCACTCCCTCTACCAGCATTAAGGGTTTCACCCCGGTCTCAAAAACCATCTAATTTCAAGACTTACAAGAAATGTATAATCCAGGATATGAGAAAACAAGGCTAATCAAAGCTAAGTTAGAAGCCAACATAAAAAAGGCAGCGCACCCCTCGACCTCTACCCCTTCCCTCCCCTATTGTGAAATCATTGCAAAAAACATTTATCTACTCCCTCATCCTCTTACAAGAAAATTCCGCTCATTAGAGAGCCCAGCTCTTTCAGAAAAAGCACCTTTCACATCCTATGTCCTACTCCCATTTCTCCCCTTCCCCCAAACACCCTGAAATGCCCTCACCTTCCAAAAAACAACTCTGTAGAGCAGTGGTTCTCAACCGGGGTCTACATGGACCCTAGGGGTCCATGTAATATTTCCGGGGGTCCACAGGCAAAACTCAATTGTTGTGTTAATTAAAAATAGTAATAATAATTATTATTATAATTATAGTAGAATATTTTATTTGTATTAAATTAGTTTTCATTTAAAAATAAAGCTTAATCGTATACTATTTCTTTGATAATTAAAACCTTAAAATTTATATTAGTGAAGAATAGAAAATTGTTCTTATGTCCAATAGCTATGAAGGGGTCCACCAAGATAAAAAGAAGGGGAAAGGGGTCCATGGGTAAAAAAAGATTGAGATCCACTGCTGTAGAGGCTAAAGAAAAAAAAGGAAGAAAAGCATCAAACTTTGGTACAATTTAGGGGTGGATGTCTGCCTCATTTCCCCCCACCCGCCGGCCCAGGCTGAAAGGAATAGAAATTATGGGAATCGAATTAAAGAACTAAAATATTTATTTGTTCATAAGACAATATGGGGACAAAGACGTAGAAGTCCCACAAAACTTTCCAGAGGCAAAGCTAGTTCTCACACTTAGTTCTGTTCAGGGAGGGTCCCAGTTTTAGTTCACCCCTCCCTCTATAGGTCTTTAAAACTAACTTATCCCTGGTACATTGGCTTTCTCTCCCATGACAGTACTATCAAGAATGAGATGAACCAAGTGTCAGTAGGGGAGACTACTGGTGTTCTTACACTGACCATTATCAAGCCAATTTCCCAACCTTAATCAGACTGATAATGGTTCTCTGGTTAGCAAGTTTGAGTGCCCGGGGCCTGAGGTCGGACTCTCGCAGGACGAGGCTCGCTCGCGATCTTCAGCGTTTAGGGGATGGATGTATGTTGTTTGCAGAAGACCCGGTTTTTAACTTACGACCATGAAGACATTCTAAGAGGTTTGTCCTCTATTCAGCTTTTTTTGATGGATGCTCTGAGTGTGTTTCCTGGCTGGTGAGCAAGTCTATGGAAGCGGCGTGTGCTCTTATTTTCGCAGATCCAGCGGGCAGACTTTTGCGTGTTGTATATTACTATAAAAGATAAGGCTCCCTCGTCTCATTGGGGTTTATGCACCCAATAACCAGGCAGAGCGGTCTGATTTGTTTTGACGCATTGAGACATTTTTGATGACATCTTGTTCAGTTGTTTTAGCGGGCGATTGAAATACCGTACTTGACCCCGATATAGATCGTATAAGGAAAACACCGGCTACTAACAACCCGGATGTGAAATCGTTTTGAGACTTTATCGATGGGTTTGATCTTGTTGATAAGTATCGCAATGAGCATTCCCGGGAGGTAGTGTGAACTTGGGATTTGGTCTCGGTGGTATGTTCTAGCTACATCGACCGAGTCCTAGTTAAGAGTCGATGTAGAGCTCTTAGGTTGTCCAAGTTTCCATTTGATAGTTTACACGGATCAATTAAAAGGTGCAAATATAATTTATAAATTCATGAATCATTCATACAAAATACAAATATAGAGGTTAATGAATTAAATGGTGAGAATACTTCATCGCAAACAATATAATAAGATACATCAACCCCGAACCTGTATATGAATGATATGATCCCCGTTTATAAATTCCAGTTGCATAAGGTTTTTTTTTACAAGCTTTCGTCTGTTCCTACAGACATCATCAGGTATGGAAGTAGATTTTGTTCTTGTTTGTACTTCTCAGTAATAAGAGGACAACGAAAATAGAGATGTAATCCGAATAAATGCTATGAGAATGTGTTATTGTTTTGGAACGTATGTGCATAGCGCTGAGTTTGAATTTAAATTTTAAGGTTCTGTGTTTTTGTACAAATATAGCAATAAGAGAATTCTTTTTTACTGGTAGATTTTATGCAAAATACAAAACTTACTAAGAGTTACAATATATAGAAGTTGTGGAGAGCCATGATAGCCAACATCCTGAAGGGATATATCATATAGAAGAGGAAAAATAATGGTGGCCTAAAAGAGTTCATTGCTGGTGACATACATGTGACCTACTTCAAGAGTTTGCAGATTTTGCAGGGGTCAGTGTTTTCATTAGTTTAGGTAATTACTTGCTGAAAGGTTAAATTTCTGCTTAACTACATCATATAAAAGTATTTCCAAAATGAATTCTAATTTACTTCCCTAACAGAGACAATGAGGTCAAGATGACTTCACAACTGACATCTAATTAAGAAAAGGAGGTTTATAATTATTGATGGATTTGTTTAAGAATAATCTTCAACAGGCATTAATTTATACACCACATGAACAGAAGAGAGATTATCGAGGCCAGAACACAAACAGATAGAATCTCATTTGCAAAGCAGCTGATATAATTCAATATATTTTCTTTCAGCAACTCATTTATTTGTCATTGCCAGTTTCGGTATCAGTCAGCATTGATTGTTTAACCCTTTTGAAGATCTTATTCTTCTGTGTGTCATCTCCCTTCAGGACGTTGGTGAACGTGGCTCTCCACAAACAGATGCATAAAGAAAAAAACCCTCTCTGCAGATTCCCCTCACCGTTTTTCTTTCAACACCTCATTTATTTGTCATTGCCAGTTTGGGTATCAGTCAGCATTGATTGTTTAACCCTTTTGAAGATAATCATAAAATACATTCTTTATTCCAAGAAACCATAGTTAAGATCTTTTCTGATAATTTTTACGTCTTTAATATCTTTGGCTTTGAAGAATTTAGGTGTTGCAAGTCTGTAAACTGTAGTGTTGTAATCATGTTTCATTAATCATAAGTCATTCTCATGTTTATTAACAAATCACTGAAAATTATTCAAAACCGACTTGGACATGTTCATTCAATGTTTTTTGGGTTTTTTTTCTGGACAACATTCAGATTTTTTGGCCTATACTATGTTGCTGCTATCACCTCCAAATCATTTGAAAATGTCCTCCCTTTTAAATTTGCAAAACAGCTGATATATTTATATATTTGTCTTTTGATTATTATCAACACTAATTAATGGATTATTTTCCTGTCTTAACAGCTTTGTTTTATTGCCTTTAAATCTGAGAGTAGGAATTTTTTCTCAGCTTAATTAAACTGTCTTAAAACATTTTTCACAATATTATCTGAGATGCTTATTTTAAGTTTGGTTTGGTTTATGGCATATCAACCTCAATTGGTTATTTAATGCCGACAAGATTTTTATTGCTGGTAATATTTTTTCCAAAAATGTATTGCTGGTAATATTTTTTCCTTCAAAAATGTGTTGCTGGTAAAACTTATTTTTTTCAAAAATGTATTGCTGGCAACAACTCTTCTTCAAAAATTCATTGCTGTTATCAAAATCTATTTTTACACTTTCATCATGTTTTGACACCAGTTTGGGGGTTAACTATTTATCCATAGTTGGAACCCTAACAAGTGTTATCACCTTGAGTCAGGGTGAAGCTGGGAACACCAGCAATTAACAGGTGGTTCCACATTCCTCAAAACATCCTAATCAGAGGCCTTGCAGTTGGATGTAGTTTATCATCTTACCCAGGAGGCGAATGTAGTTTTTCATCTTACCCAGGAGGCGAATGTAATTTATCATCTTACCCAGGAGGCGAATGTAGTTTATCATCTTACCCAGGATGCACTTATTTTAGATTAGATTCAGTTTGTTGAAAGTAGCTGATACATTTATTTGAACAGATAATATCAATTATTTATTGTAACTTAAGAACACATTAAACAAAACTAAAAACAATAATCAAAATGAAAAACAAAAATTAATCTAAAAATTAGCATTGACACTTTAAAATGATTTTAAATATAAATTATTTAAACAAAAAACAAAAAAACAGCTGTCTTTTAATCATCTTTGAGAACCTTTTTCACCTCCCATGTGCAAAACTGATGCTAACTTCTGGGAGAGTAGCTCATTACACTTTCTCAGGTTAAAATTTTCCACTGAGATGAAATGGAAAGATTATATTGAATAAATTGCAAGGTCTGCTGCTAGGAAAGTGGGTTCACTGTGTCATTATTATTATTATGTCTTTTAATCAGTTTCACCCAGAAACATTAATAATTAGCAGGAAGAGGAAAGAGTAATCAGGAGGACAGTAGATAGCGATTGACATTGCATTTAAATTTTTGCAGATTAAAGTTGGCTGAAAAGTATGGATCCAGAAGGGAGTTCCACAAGTGAGAATTGCAAGAAAAAACTGTTAGCATAGAATTTACATTTACATCATGTCAGCTCAACTGTAAATTTTAAGTCATGCTATTAAATCTTTCTTGTCAGAATCTATTTTACATATTTATAAGTCAACCATTTGCCCATGCTTCTGGTCTGATGTTTCTGCTATGGATTTACAGATTCTTGATAAAATCCAAAGAAGAATTTTCAATGTTATTGATCCTGACATGGCATCTTGGCTTCAGTCACTTTCCAATTGCCATAACATAGCTTCCCTGTGCCTTTTCTAGAAATATTTTCATGGCAACTGTTGTGATAAATTTTTCTCTTTGGTACCTAAACTTCACCAATTTAAGCAAAGTACTCAACTGGCAGCTATGTCTCATCATTTTACAGTTTAGATGGCTAGATGTAACAAAGTTCTATGCTAACAGTTTCATCTCTTGTACTTCTTACTTACGAATCTTTTTTTCTGGCTTCTCAGTGAACTTTGATCTTCAAAATTGTAAATGCAATGTCAATCATTATCTTCTTAATCCCTATTCATTTATTGTTCTTTCTCCTTAATAATGTTTTCTTTTTCTCATATTCTCTCACACTCAGTAACTAACATAACCAAACTGGTGCAAATGATTTTCAACACTTGATTTGTATATTGGAAGTTATGCGATCTCTTTCATTGTATAATAAATGTTGATTATTCTTGAGTAATCTGTTCATTTGATCAACTATCAAAATTCCTAATATCATAATTGTTTAGCAAAAAATGTCCAATGGGAAACTTTAGAAACCACTTTTTAAACACTTGATCATTTACAATACCTACTTCATAAACTACAGAAATACTTAAAAGAAAAAGTATATGGTAAAAATTTGCTTATCATTTTCAAATATTTTAATAAAATATTTTTTTTAAATGTGTACACTGATAATGAGAGGTGTCACAGTATGAGGTGGAGTGGGAAAGTTCTCAGTCTGATTAAGAAACCAATACCATGACATATGCATGTGCATATTTAATCCAAAATTTAATATATTTCATACATTATCCAAGTTTTGTTGCCCGTTTCAAAATACATTCTAACATCCGATTACTGAAATTCTACTCTACTGCTGCTATAACTCCCAAATCGTTTGAAAATTTCTTTCAAATTCATTTTAAGCTTTGGAAACAGGGAATAATGAAAGAAAGACTAAGATCTGGTCAGTAGAATGGATGCTCTATGCACTTAAGTCCCAAATTCTTCAAAATGCCAACCACATGGACAGGTGCAGTATCCTTCATAAAGCAAAAACCTCTTTGGAGATTCCCTCACTGTTTTTCATGCAATGCCTCATTTAATTGGCATTGCCAATTCAGATAGTAGTAAGCATTGACTGTTTAACCCTTTTTGAAGATCTTATTCTTCTAGTTGCCATTTCCCTTCCGGACGTTAGTGATTGTGGCTCTCCACAACAATGAACAGGTGCATGAAGAGAAAACCCTCTCTGCAGATCCCCTCACCATTTTTCTTTCAACACTTCATTTATTTGTCATTGCCAGTTTGGGTATCAGTCAGCATTGATTGTTTAACCCTTTTGAAGATAATCATAAAATACATCTTGGGTACTAATGAGTATTGTGCATATGTCTCCATTAAATGGGATGCTCCAAAAGTAATGTCTCCTATTCATTTCTGTGGAAACTTCAACAGAAACACAACATTGTTTGACAGAGAAAACTTGCAGCAACCAAACAATATTCTTTCACAATCATCACCGTTGGTTGTGCAGTTTTGTCAGTGATAAATAAGAGTATACTGTACTTATAAAAGTGAATTATCACGCACATTGTTGTTGACTGTTGAAACATTATCAATCAGTGTTTACATCCATTGTTCGGTCACCTTAAATGTTCAGAAAGTGTTGATGAATGTCAATAGTACAATTTTTGCTCCATACAGACTTTTATGTCAGACATGGCACTATTTGTAACAAGGCAAAAATATGGATTATTGGTGGGGATGTTTAACCTTTACTGTTATATCAACAATGACCACCTCTGATGTTGTAGACAAATGTATCAAAATAAGAAGTGTACTACTTTTGGAGAGAAATCATAATCACAAGTATGAGAATTTCTGATATCACTTTGAATGTAAATAATAGTTTATAATTGTTGAAGGGCAGCCTTATATATATATATATATATATATATATATATAAGTGAACATTGAAGGGCAGCCTGACAATTGTGTCTAGCATGAAACAGCCTGTCACCTCTGAGTGCTGATGTCAATGTTCACTTTCATATTTATATTTACTAACGCTCTATCTCTGATATTGAGCACTTTATCCCATAAATATAGCACACCTTAAAACTATATTTCTTCATATATAATGTATTTTTTACTACTTGTTTCTGCAGTAGTAGACCCAAGAGTCACTCAAGGTAGAAGGTTACTGAATGTAAGAGGAGGAGGTAAGAAGAGCAATACATGATCAAGGTCATCATTTTTTGCTCTGTGCGTTTTTTTTTCTATTTTGCATTGATTTCTGTTTATCATTTTCAACATAAAACTTTAACAATTTTTCTTTGTTTCATTAGGGCATATATGGTCGTTGTTCCAATGCCAAACTCCTCAGTCAAATGCTTCACACTTACACCCCTGTCTAGGTTTTTTTAAACAGTTTGACTTTCTGGGATATTGATAAATATAAGCGCTTTCCTTTTTTCTTTTCACTAACCATATGAGTATCTGCAGGAGATTTTGACTTTTTAAATAATATCTTTACTGAGCAAGAAACACCTTTAATCCATAAACAAAGGTGTTGCTGTGACGATCGCTAACAAAAAACTGGCACCAACATAGGCTATATAGCTTGGCTGGGGAACCACCACCAAGGGCAGATGACGTCACTTACGACAACTGCTCAACACCTAGCAACCTTCCCAGTGCTTTCGGAAAGTTTCCATTTGTGGCAAGTCATGTTAGCATCTGAAAAACTTCTGGATTTTGGAATTTTAGATATAGTTTGATTTTACTAGCTGTTTTTTATACTACTGGTCACACAATAGAAGGCCCAAGAACCACTCAAAGTAGAGGATTAGTGAACAAGGTTGTCATAAGGGTGTACAAGGAAGGAGTAAGAGATGCATATTATGAGGACATGTAGTGTGACAACATGTGACACTGGTAATGGAAAAGGATTTAGAATATGAACTAGAACAGATGAAAATGGTTAAAAGTACAGAATAACATAAACTGAAAGAATGAAGAAAAAGACATCTGATTAATCTCTGATTGCATAAATAAGACCAGGGGCTGAGAAAATTCATTGTTGAAAATTAAGATAATTACAATTAATGACTAAAAGTCAAGATTGCCTTTTCACCAACTTGGTTTAAAAATCATATTTGTCAAAGAGATAGTATCTCATCTAAACCTGCCGCTTTGGCTAAGAGATAAGGAAAAATTACCTATTTGGAAGTAATGGTGCAAGGCATAAATAAGAGAAGGAATAAGTTATGCAGGTGGGATGATACCTGAAATCACTACCAGTAGGAAGAAAGGATCTCCCAAATTTAGAGAAATAATTAATACCATGAACCAGACAACAAAGAAATCTTATTCAAATTAATATAAAAACCAAGGTGTTAAATAATAGTTTAGAAGACTTATTTTTTAGAGGAAGTGTATCTCTGTTCTGACTTCCTGAGGTTGACGATTGGGTCAGATGCAAGCCATAATATGGGAAGTCAATTTTGATTGGCTGAGCTAGTATGGAAATAATAGAGAAAAGTTTTTCAGAGAGTCAAGTCTTAACTGTCAAGCAATGTAAATGTATTCTTTTTCATGTCTGAAACTGCTCCCCAGTAAGGGGATAGACTCTACTGGATAGTACATGTTGACATTAATAAAATAGTTAAGTTAAAATTTTTTGTGTTGATGTCATTCATTGTTAATTAAAACAACGAGCGATGGCTGGCCAAGAGAAGATGAGATGAGATGAGACTATCTCCACCAAGGTGCTCTGCAACAAGGGAACCCCCAAATTTCCAAACACTATCAGTCTCCACCCTGGTCTTAAGTTGAAGTCAATATAAGCAGACCGCTTAAGTGACCCAGGCACAGAGTGAGAGAGATGAAAGATAGTGGTGAAGAGCAGATGAAGGTGCTATCAAGATCCACGTGACTTGCTGCCAAGAGAATTCCCGATTTTGAGCCCTGTTCCAAGAATTAGCACCAATAGGCAAAGTGTCACTATAGAGATTTTAGTGGGAAGGTTTAATTTTATTATACAAAAGAACTACATAAACCAACAGTTGACTCTAAACCAAATTGAAAATTAACCTGAAGAATCTTGTTTTTTTATTAGCATTTTTATTTAGCACTATGATTATGGATGATACTTGATCCCCACCACCTCTGTGATCAAGGATCACAACATGGGTGGAGTGAGGTGTGGACCATGGCAACCAACAACCTGTAATAGTATTGATCAATGTGGAATTAACCCTGCAATCAATTTATGATTCTACAACTCTTAGAACCAAGACATCTTCTGGTATAGGTGGTGTGTGGCAAGGGTCATATCATCTGGTCACTGCTGATCAAGTGACCTAGGATCGACCACATTGTGGCGTTATATGTAGGATAGATAACAGTTGACTCTAAACTTGAAATGGTTAAGATTGTAGTGATTGGACATCAATCTTCCCAGGAATCTGTTCCACAATGTAACAGTTCTAGAGAAGAAACAAAGTTAAACTTCCTCCTTACCAGTGAATTACAAATGGAGTAAGGATATGTGGCATGGAGAGTCCTAGCTGTGAAGGTCTGGACTAGTAGAAGGAATACAGCTAGTCAGAATATCTGCCATGAAAATAGTGATAGAGTAATGAGAGGCTAGTAATAATTTAACTGTGAGGAAAGTGGTTGTAAGGTGGAAAAAAATGAATGAACAATAAGACCCTTTTGAATGCTGTCACAGCTGGAAAGTGATGACTGTGTAGCTCCAGCCCAAATATAACAGCAAGACTCCATTTTTGGTCTGATTTAACTCTAGTAAAGATAGAACATAGCAGAATATTCATTTTTAAAATTGCCTTTTCAATTGTTGAAATTATTGAATGTTTTGTCCCCCCCTCCCAATTATCTAACTTTTCTATTGTTCTTTTGTGATTTTTCCACGGCCAGTGCTGGGTGCAGGGGGTGGGGGCATTTGTTCCTTTCTAATTTTTCCAATCCCCTCCAGTATTTTTTGTTTCATACCAGTTACATTTGAGATAATAAAAATGCACATATTGGGGGGTAGGGTTGGGAGTAAGGTTAGATGAACCCATGGAGGGTGAGGTAATGTCAAGCTATTGGCCGAGGGGTTAGAGCATTCGCTTTCTGACCATGAGACTGTGTTTTGAAACTCACCAGGGTTGATTTGTCAGGAGGGTAACATCCTGTTGTTATTGGTTTGGGGGAGGTGATCCTAGCATGTGGCACCTTTGGAAAGTGCCTGAAAACCATACCACGGGTTAATTCAAGCCTTGGTAGACAGAAATCTTTGGGAGCTGTCAATGGCTGTGATAGTCACAAGTCATCGTGACTGAGGGTTTGAGTGTGCTGGCCTTGTTCAGACTGTTGATCACACTAGATAACATGCTCTCTCTCAGAAACTGTAACTAAGGTCCACTCAGCATAGTTGCAGTATAAACCATAGGTGGGCTCTGTAGGTGTTGAACAAACACAAATGTGTCTGAGCAATCTTCTGCAACACGGATTGGCTAGTTGCTCTAGTCGATGAGCATCCTCAGATACAAGTGGTTAGCCATTATTATTGGGCAGAGAAACAAACCTGCCAATGAAGCACAAACTATGTCAAAACATATTTTCAAATTTGTGAACATTCATGGACAAGAACTACTAAACAAACCAGTCAGATATTTTGCTAATGGCTTATCAATGATTTTCATTGACTGCACACAAAACCTTTACAAGATTTTCATCATTTTGGCTTGTTGAAATTTGGTCCCGATATGGCTGGTCTTCAAGCGACATTTCAGCACATTTGAAATGCAAATAAAACTCAAACTTGTGATTTGTCAAGTGCTTCTTTCTTAAAAAATTCCCAAAAAAGAAATAGGAGTCACTCATGAAAAATTACTGAACAGGTTTACAAACACCAGAAAAAAAAAAAAAGCGATAAATTAATCTTGGATGCTATTAAAAGGGCAGCTGATTTAGGAGACCTATTGGTGCAATAAGCAACTACATTCAGTTCACACAAAATGTTCGAATTTCATTTTAGATGAAGGGGAGATAACCCATTTCCTTTTTAATATTATTTTATCCTTATAAAGTGCCAAATAATTAAAAGGAGAATTTTTCAATATCTCACCGACGAAAAAAAAAAAAAAATAAATAAAGTGAAGAATATGGTGGTTGTCATGCCTGGGGAATGTTGTCCTTTGCCAAAAACTCTGCTGAATGGGCAGGTGTGGTATAGTGGAGTTGCTACTCACTGGATACATGCAGTTGTCCTTTTCCAATGAACAGCATCATGCAACACATCATCGTAATACTCCTTATCTACTATCTGATCAGGTGGAGCGTACTCATGATTAACAATGCTCTTGTAGTTGAAGAAAACTATCAACAGTGTCTTCATGGCATGTGCAACAGAGTTCAAGGTCAATCTGTACCAAGTGGCTTCACTCTGCTTACTTTAGCTCAGTCACCATAGCAACATTACCATTACTTTTTGATCAGACTTCATATAATATATTTTTGTTCTACAGTATTTACATTAGTTGGACTATTGTCCTCATCTTTGTCGCCATATTTGTCACAACGTTTCAGCCGTTGTACGCTCCGGCCTTCTTCAGGTAGTTGGAATTTCGAACTGAACCCTTTATTTCGATCACTGGGGTAGACTGTTCTAGTTCCACGTGCCATGTTTGATGGTTATCACTTATATCCTGCTAATTTTCCCTCTGAAAGTTCTCCACTGCCTTAACCGGGTATTGAACTCACCTTCAACCACCTGAAGAAGGCCGGAGCGTACAACGGCCGAAACGTTGTGACAAATATGGCGACAATGAGGACAATAGTCTGACTAATGTAAATACTGTACATAATACCTCATCTCAGAAATATAGACATTTTTGGTTCTAGTTTTAAATTTCCTTATTTTAAATTTTACAATTTGACATTAATATGTTTTTATTTTTTTCTAGTGTTAAGGGTTTCTGAAAAAAAATAAATAAAACTTAGCAGGTGAAAAAAAAAAAGAAAAAGAAGTTTATTAATATTGTAATGCAATTGACCATAAAAAATAAATAAAAATGCCAAAGTAATTCAGCTGTTTCTACATTGATTCATTGTTTTAGTCTTTTTTTGGCCAAGATATTAAGAAAAAAAAAAATTAACAAATAACCTCAGCAATCAAGGTATCTTGTAATGTGATGATTAAAATGAACTAAATATTTAAGATTTAATGAATTTGAAAAAAAGAAAAAGAAAATTAAATTTTAAATAAAAGAATTAAAGATTTAATTTAAAAAAATACCTTGCAATGATGAGATGACACAAATTGATTTCTTATGTGAAGAGAATTACTGTATCCCTAAATAACACAGGAAAAGGGTTTTTGTCTTAATTTTTTTTTTTTTTTTTTTTTTAAATCAAATTCACCCCAAGCAATGCAGTAAAGCCACTAAAACACAAGAGGTTACTGGGTGTGAAAGAATTAGAAAACAAAAACATTATTAAAGAGTGAGAAGAACAGATGACTGATTAGGAAGGCAGTAGATTGACACTGCATTTAAATTTTTGAAAATCAAACTTATCTAGAAAGCAAGAATTTAGAATAGTTCCACAAGTGAGAAAAGAAACTGTTAGCATAGAAGTTATGGTCACATGTAACCAATTCAACTGTAAATTGATAAGACCTTGTTGCTAATCTAGTACTGTGCTTAAATTTATAAGTTTAGGTACCAGTGAAAACTCATCTGAACAATTATCATGAAAATATTTATAGAAAAATCACAGGGAAGCAACTTTAAAGTGACTGAGGCAAAGACATTAGATCAGGGCCAATAATATTGCTGATTTTTTGAATTTCATCAAGAATCTCTTCATATATAGCAGGAGCACCAGACCATACATGGCAACAATATTCTAAGTAGGGGCAAATGATAGACTTATAGATATGCAAGATAGATTCAGGAGAGAAAAATTGTCTTGTACGACAGTGAACCAAATTTCTTAGCAGCAGACCTAGCAATGGATTCAATATAGTCTTCCCACTTCATGTCAAGCAAGAATATTAACCAGAAAAGGCACAATGAGTTACTCTTGGGTTTGTTAGCATTAACCATGCCGATGGAAAGCAGAAAGGGGTCTCTCAGATGATTAATAAAGAGCAGTTTCATTTTGGATTTGTTACAAATTTTAAAAAAAAAATAACTTTTATAATATATCCTCAAAGTGAATTTATTTATTTGGCCATGCAGCCTGATGTTCTTTTCTAATAAGATATTCTTTTCATCAGAAAAGTTTGTTAATGGGCAGTTATTTGGGTGGAGAGGGGTGTTACATTTTAGATATTTTTTAGGATTTAAAAATTATAATTCTATATGCAGTCAGACTGAAATGTAGAGATAAAAATTCTAGATTACTCAGAAAATATAACCAATTTTGTTTGAAAAATTACATAAATATTGATATAATTTTCTGTTTATAGGAAAAAAATAAATAATTTAAATACATTAGAAATTAATTAAAAAAAATACTATGCCCATATATATCTTTACAACTCTATAGTGCAAGTTAAATCCTTCAACAGATTAAAATCTATATCATTTGTGAACATCAAACCACATAGCCATTAATACAAAGCTTGAGTGAATTCTTAAGTTTAATTTCTAATATTGAATTTGTTGCTTATCTTAATGCAAAATGGATTCCTTTCTGATGTAGATTTAGAAAATTGCAAGTTACAATAGTGGAAGCAGTTTGCTTGTTGATTATTACTCTACAATAGGCATCCTGAATACAGTACTTATTTTGTCTTAACTTTTAGTCAAATTTGGGACTATCTAGTTGTCTCATTTAAAGAAACTGTTTAAACGAATAACATCTCCCTAGAATCTAATCATGAATTCAAGAGTTCACGAATATTAATTTCGAGGCAAGGGCGATAACTTCTGACAAGTGAAACTACTCTTGCAGATCTTTATTCATTACTCTGGTTTCTTGATGACCAATAAAGCATTTTTAAACGTTACTATCATCCTTTGTGTTCTTAGAGGAAATTCTTAAAATCTCAACTGAAGATATTAGCCCTCCAGAGGAACAGCTTAAAAGTTTGCACAGAGTGTGGCTTTTAGATAGTTAAGAAATAAAGTAAAATGTTGATTGAAACAAGTTCATGGTTTTATAGTTAAATAAAACCTTTTTTTAAACCCCTTATTTTCATTCATTTAAATTTTCAGAACTCAAGTCTAGAGATATCATCAATGCATACATCACCACCTGAAAAAAACAAAAAAAACAAAACAAAAACACTAGTCATAGATTAACAATGACTATGTTTTATTAAAAAAAAAATTCAGAAAGTAAAGACCATCGTTTCCAACTAGATTGGTATTTACTAACCTCCCCACATAGGGAGGGAGGCAATACAAGGTCATATTTAATTGAAGGTGGTAATATGTATACTTATAAGCCAAGGAAAAATAAAATTACTCCATCCCCACTGAAGGTGCTGTCACAGGGTCGGAATCCATGACTTGGCATTCCTCATGGTTGAACGAGAACAGATAGATACTACACTTTCATCCCAGCCTGAAAATCCTTAAAAGCATGATCTAGATAAAAAAAAAAAAAAAAAAAAAAAAAAAGTGGCATGATAGGGCATCTGGCATGGGGTTAGGGTCAGCAAGTTAGTGTAGTTGACCATTACTACTGAGTAATGAATTTGATCCTCACCAAGTGCCTCATACTTGTAGCCTTGTTCCAAAATAGCCTTAGTAAATAAAATTATAGTAAGAAAAAAAAAAGAGAGCATAGCATGATGAACATAAATGTGCTGATATTCTATATTTGGTTGACCATACAGGGTATGATGGATAAATTGTCATCTAAATTACGCAAAAATGAAAATAACACTGATATCTCATTTTAACAGATATACTTATGAAAATTACACTAAAATATTTACAAATTTAAAATCACCATCGGCTTCAATCACTTTCTCCAGATGATTTTAGAATCTTCTGCAACTCTTCTTGATGGTCTCTTTGTTTATGTTGGTGAATGCTGTCATAATCCTTTCCTTCAGTTCATCTTTGGTGCTCCAAGTTTAATTAGTCCCTCGCGCAGCTGCACCTCATACATTATAATAATCAAGGGGGTTGCAATCTGGAGTTATTGGCCTGATGTCAAGAGTGATGCAGTTGCAGAAATGGTCTGACAGCCATGATTGGGTTCTCCTGCTTGTATGGCACTGTGGTAGACCCTATGTCTGGCATAGACATGGGGGGAGGGTGTCTACCAGCAGTACCCTCTTGACCCAAACACTCTGAAATGTTTGTATTGGAGTATGAATGTCAAGCAGTACAGCATGCCATCCCCAAATTTCTGGCAGTGTGAAATCAGTCATGGTATTCTGTTTCTCACAGATGGTGCCCAACTGACCTGTGCAGTTGACAAAATCAAAAACAACGCTCATGCACAAAGTTAAAAATATAAAATGGCGACAATTTACCTAACGCACACTGTGCATGGCATTATAACCATAGTAAATTTACAGCCAAAAATATTTAAAATTCAATAAAATATTAGATTATGGTGAATATTTCTAAATTCTAAAGATTACTTAAAAATTATATATAAAAAAGGTACTCACATTAATTCAATTACTTTTTAATGCCTAAATCTCCCATAGAACATTAAATATCAATCTATCAAACTCATCAATACCGTAAACAGCTACCCCCATAGATTAGTGTTCAGTTTGAAATTCCCACAAGGTTATCCAGATAGAAAAGCACCTGATGAAGGCCAGAGAACACAATTGCCGAAATGTTGTGATAACAAAAAAGATGCGGGTAATGGTATGCATGTAAATAAAGAAACTTACTGAAAATTATCTTTACACTTTCACTCTCATTAAAATTTCACTGGAAATATTTAAAATAGTGTGGGGGGAGAAGAAAATGAAAACTGAGCTTAATCCTTCCATCAAATCTGGTATCAATTAGAAAAAAATTAAAATCCAGTACCTATAACATTAATGCCAACTGTCACAAAAATGAGTGTTGATGGATTCAGCCTGGTTAATTTAGTAAATCTCCAAATTAATGGACAGTGTAGGGTTTGGTGTATTTAAAGTTAGAAACACAAAACAACAACTAAAATATAACTCTTTAATGAAATCATATTAGGTGAGAAAAAGTAACACCTTTTCAAAATTTGTGCAAGATGAGAAGACTTACACAATAGGTTAAAGAAACAATTAGACATGGAGATTATAATCTCTTTGGAACTGACCAATAAGAATTAGATACAAAATCCAGTCTTACAAAATCTGCAATTCCAAGAGATGTGAAAATGAATGGCATTAAATATGAAATGAAATCTATCTACAAATGTTAAAGATTGTTTTCATGCATAGAATTAATTCCAGTAATAAAGAAAACATTGACAGAATGAGAATCCAAACATGTTGGAATTGCAGGAATTGGCAAACTAACCCCCCCCACCATCTCAGGCTAGAGATAAAACCAAATATTCTCCTCCTCCAGCTGCCAGAGCTTATTTTGGTAGAAAGGGGAAGTTAAATAAACACTGTCTAATATCTTTAATTCCAATTATGCAATCTTCAAATTACTTCATGTTATAGTTCCCAATGAAGTAAACTAAATTCATCTTCTTTACAATTTAGAATTACCTTGAACTGGAAGTCTACTGGTTTGAAGAAACAACACATGCCACTTGATAGTCTCCACCATTATGCTTAAGTAAAATAATGATGCCTAGCGACATGTTACTAATTATATAAATGCACGGATATCTCCATAGTAGTTGGTTGATATCACATCTTACCATTTATGTAGAACAATTTACCTTCTATAGAAAAATGTTTCAACTTGTCTATTTTCACCTCCCACAGATGACTATAGCACAATGCTAACAAAGCTTCAACAGATGCAGACTAATGTAACAGACTAAATTGGTTTTATGTCAGTTTCATTTTTCTCTTGCAACGATGCAATGGTCCAGTTTGTAAGAATGCCTATTAAATAAGCCAGAAGCCTAGGGAAGGATGATGTAGACAAAATAAAAAAAAAAAATTTCAAGGAGCAAGAATAAAAAAGGATTGACTAAGCAGTGGACTGACTGAGTCAGTAAGATTGAAAGTAATCATTGAAATAGGTTTATCTTGTAATGGTTAATTGAAGATAAAAAGCAATATGCCAAGCCTCCACAGACATCTATTGTAGCACAAATCACTTTGCTAACAGTGAATTCATCTTCATTATAGTGATCAAACTTAATTGTTAACTATTTAGGGTGCATTGCCTAAGCATTGCACTAAGTACTTAAAATTTGGCAAAGAATATTTAGGTAAAAAACATCCAAATGACACTTCATCCATGGTTAGATGTTTTTTGTTTTTCCTTAATATTCTAACATTATTTTTATTCATAATCATATATTTTGTTCTGAAGTCAATAAAGGATTAGTGTCTAACAAGAGTTTAGATATTAGTCTAACACAGTTCATGCAATCAGGAGGACTTTTGAGAGGGGAGGGATATAGTAATTTCACAAGCCAATAAAACTTGTACCATATTAAACTAAACTGAATAAATACATTGATAGATGTATATTATTACTGTACTGGAAGAGGTGACGGCTTCTTTCATAAGTAACATGTTGATGTAAATTTCTTTTAAAAGTTTGGCTTTCTAGATAACATTTTTCAAGATCACAATAATCTCAGACGTACATATGAAAATAACACTTTCTTTATCTTGCATTATAATACTAGTAAAATCTATTAGCTATCTTGTATTGCTACAGTCCCATTTAAAATGGTTGAATGAAGAATTGGCTCCATAGTGAGGGTTTACCATAAAATTATTGTACCTTGTCCTTTCCTCATTGTTAAATGCACTTGTCTTTCCAAATGAGGATTTAAGGTAGGACAAGAGTTGGTGATTGGGACCCACACACTAGAATAGTTCTTTACACCAGTAGGTAACATGGTGTCTGTGTGCATTAGTGAAGACAAGTAATAAAATAAGGATGTGATTTGCTGATTAACAAACATTCTGATAAAGAAATACAAGATCTACAAATCAAAACTTTGTAAAAATGCATTTCATCCACTAATGCTTGTCATTTGCATAAATCTTTTCAAATGAAAAATGAAAATCCTTATAGAATAGAAGAGTAATAACCGTAGTTCAGTAAATGCAATTTTGTCTGCAGAGTTAATTAAATGTCAAAAGATGATATCATTTACATATAACTACCATATCCAGTATATATAGAGTGCAAACAGTTAAAACCGTAAAATAATGGCTGATAAATCTATTGTCAATAAAGAGAAAGAGTAGTGTTAATTTGAAAGGTACCACACAAAATAGCCCTTTTCACTCCACCCCAATTCTTCTTCACTCTAATGTATCCTTGGAAAAGATTTAAAAACGTCCTCAAAATTCCCTGAGAAAACACTTTTTGCATACATTGAAGAATTCAAAAAGCTAAGAAAATGAGTTTTAGATATTTTTAAATATTAACAATAAAAATCATTCAAAATTGTTACCAATACATGAAACAACAATAGAGAAAGGGAGGGGGAATTTTAAGGCATATTTGGTATTAGTCTTTAGCAATGGTTTACACCATAAAATAAAAGTAAAAAATATTTTTGGCAGTAAAGAATTATATTGCAGCAATTGCCATTTAATAATGAGGAATTTTGTTTTATTTTTTTTTGCAACAGACTGATGGATGTCAGAAATATTTTAGACAAGAATAAAAAGTGAAATTCTACAGACTTTACACAAGTACAGAGAAAAATAAATAAAAACATGTCCCTGGGTTAGAGCTGATGTAACAAAGTGAAATATGTATAAACAATCTCAGCTGCCAAGAAAAAATGACATTGAGTCAATTTGTTTCCTTCAGAAGTCAAACAAAAATTAAAATTATTTAATAAAAGAAAATATATTCTGTTACAGCTTATCAATAATGTGTGCATTAAGAAAAACCTTTATTTTGTCTTTGAGTAACCAAATAGTAAAATGTAGATAAGAAAATTATTGCTGAAAAGATAAACAACCTCCGGAATGAATAAAAGATAATTAGATTAACTTATAATGAAGTAGAATTGGAGTCATAGATTCCACTTTTTAAAAATATATTCTCATGTCTAACCATTTTTAGGTTTTATCAGCCTAGGAGAAATATTGAGAATAGATGCTAGCAAAAATAAAATCCCTAGCACTTTCTAAATTCTACTTGTAATTCTGTGAAAGTTTTGTTACAACCTGTTTCTTCATCTTCATAGAGAGAGAGTCAAGGAATATATCTTCAAGGAAGACATTTGTTCTCATTGTCATATAACACCAGATCAAAGTGTAGTTTCAGTTTAGATCACCTATATTATATCAAGTGTAAAGCATCACACAAACAAATATCATCAACTTGTTTAGTACAGTCATGATTACCTATTAAGACTTTTTTTTTTTAAAAAGTTGACACTAAAAATCTATTCAAAATTGTAAAGAACATTCAAAGACTTTTTGCAAATTGACCCAAAAAATGTTTATTTGTCTCTTAAATAAGTGAAATAGGATGAAAAATTATTTTGTGAGGAGGAAAAGCAATGAAGAAAGGGAAAAAAAAAAAATAAAAAAAAAATGAGAAAGTTGATAAAAAGAAAAGGAAAAAAAAAAAGTAATTTTTTTTTTTTTTTTTTTTTTAATAAAAGATGATTCTTTATTGCTGAAATTCTATGATCTACAGGTGAATGGAAGATTTCCGAAAACGACAAAGTAACCCTCCCTAAACCCCTCACACCCCTCCAGAAAAAGGGTGGGGGAAGGAAGGAAGAAAAGAGAGAGGGAGAGGAATACAGAGAGTGTTCACAAAACGTGGAACAACACTGTTATATGTCTAATAGCTGAGAGTCCCACTGGTGCTGGCAACAAACTGGAATGAAAGATAAAGACTACAAAAACAAACAAAAAAAAAATTGTCAAATAAAAGGGGTTCATGAATTGAGGATGGAAAAAGGGGTGAAGAGGGAAAATGTTGGGAGATGTAGGGAAAGGGAGGGAGTGTGGGAGATTGAGTAAGGAAAAAAACAAAAAAAAAAACAAAATGAAACTAAATTAACTTTGTGGGTGATCAATTCGAAGTGACAGATGACAGCAGTAAGTGGGTGGTGGGTGAGTTTCAGTGGATGGATGGTCCATTGACTGTCATTAGTGAGAGCGCATACTGATTAAGATTAATTATGCCACACACACACACACATACATACATACATATACAAAATTAGAGGAGTAGGCAGGGGAAGGGTACAATAATGGAAATAGGAGAAACAGGAACGGAGAGATGGCCTTCAGATCAAATACTGCAGCATAGGGTCAGTGGAGGTTCCAGTTGGGGGTTGCCTGTAACCCAACCCTGCCAGCCCACCCATTCACCTTTCTAGCTGCTGTTGCTACCGATGATCATGTTTATCAGTTGAAATTGTAATAATAATAATAATAATAGCAGTAATAATCATAACAGTAATAGTGGTGGTGGTGGTGGTGAGTGATGATGAGGATGAGATGAAGATGAAATGCTGTCTGGAGTGAGAAATTATGTTTATTATAATGAATCACCAGTTGTTGGTAGAGAATGTAAATGGAGTGTTGCATTTCCTCAACTGGGGGCCGACATAACTGCTACCAAACCACAATAAAATATTTGACAAGGAGCAGACACCTGAGATGTTGCTGTTGGCTGTTATTATGAAGAGGCAAGGGATATGGGGAGGGGGGGGAGAAGGAGTAGGAAGAAGCCATTTCAGCAGCAGCAGTTGCAGCAGTAGTCGGCTTTTGGCTGAAGAGTGATAGACGAGAAAGAGATGCCAAGATGTTAGGGCTTTGGAGAAGGAGTGGCTGGAGACTGTGCTACCATATTGTCGGGAACATCGGAGGAGCCACCAGTGCCTAAAAAGGAAATTAATTAGATAGCATTAAACAAGCATTTATAGAAATGTTTTTTTTTTTTAGGTTTTTTTTTTTTTTTTAAATATTTTTTTTAATCTATTTTAACTTTATAATGAACCATAAATTTACAATTTGGCTTTATTTCCATACTTATTAATAAACAGACAGAAGAATATATTTAACTAAACATTTCAATTATGGCATTTTCTCAAGCACATCAAAAAATTTGAAACTGAAAAATCATGAAAATTTTAAAAAATGTGGATACAGTAATTTTCAGAGTAAAATCCATCAATTAGTAGACATCTGACAATTTTTTAAAAGTATCTTAGTGATAAATAAAAGCTTCAGAAATATTAAACAAACTGAACAATGACACTATAACAACTGATGAGTTTTGCCAAATCCAAGACTTTGATCTTAAATAATTCAGTATCTTGTCATGTGTGTTCTGAAGGAAGTTATAAAAGTTTTTACAGTTGTTAAAAATAATTTAGGACCAATTTCTGTGTCCATCATTATGAGATAAATACAACATAAAAATAATTCAAAGGTGAGCTAAGGCTTTATACTTATATTTAAAAACAGCAAAAATAAATTGTTCCTTTATATTTGGGGAGTGGGAGAGAGAACTGTTCAATTTAATGTTAAAATGAATTGCCATAAATCAGACAATTGCTTTAGCAATTTCTATCAATGTATTAAGAATTTATTCAATTCTTAGTGATATTTAGTCATTTTAACAGCATATTTTTATTTAAACATGCAATGGCTAGTAAACATTTTAGACTATCCAGAATAAACATCACTAGATTTTTTACAAAATGATCATGGAAAATATTTTCTAAATCAATTAAAAAAGTTATTTAATCTTGTAAAAAGTCTTTATAGATTATACATAATGGAGAGAGGGAGATGAAAAAGAAAAGATTTTTGTGTCAGAGACTAACATTGAATGATAAGCACATTACTACAATTTGTCAGAAATATCAAGAAAACTAAGTTTCATTTGTAAAATGATAATCATTGACCTTTTTTTAGATTTTACAGATGAGCATAAAAATTTCTTAATTACAATTATTTAAAGTTAAATTCACTTTTAAAATGGCATAATACTTACAATAATTTACTTAGTTTATTAATTTATTTAAATGTGTTTTTAAAGACTTGGGTGGAGGAGCAGAAAATATATAAAAAATTTTTTAAGGATTCATTTTTTTTTTTAAACTCAATTTTATCTTCCCACTATTGATGATTTTATTCATCTTTCAAATATTTACACTCATTATTATTTAGAAATTGGCAGTTAAGTAATATCTTTAGTCTGATGACAACAGTAACATAACTTACCTGGTGCACCACTTGGGCCCATTTGTCGTCCAGTAGGAGGGATAGGAGTCCCTTGAGGTGGCATGCCATGACCCTGTGTTGAGTAAGGACTTCCAGATCCATGGGGATATGGATGTGCTCCTTGGGTAGGTGGTCCAGTTGGATAGCTCTGTTGTGAATAGGACCCCTGAGGTCCATGAGGTTGCTGGGGATACTGTTGAGGAGGATGGCCTTGATGGAAGTGTTGCCCTTGCTGTGCAGGACCTTGATGGTGATAGGGGGGATACTGTCCTCCCTGTGGAGGTGGGCCTTGCTGGGGATAGTGCTGTTGCTGCTGTGAAGGTTGACTGGATGGAGGATAGGCCCCAGTGTTGCTGGCACCCTGAGGGGGATAATGGGGGTGACTATGACCTGAGTGAGGAAATGGCTGACCATGGGATCCTTGCTGAGGGGGATAAGGGTGTGGTGACTGATTGGCTGCATTTCCAGTGCCCTGTTGAGGTGGCATAAGAGGGTGGCCTTGTGATGTATTGGGAGGTCCTTGTTGAGGATATGGTGGCTGGCTTTGGGGGCCATGAGGTCCACTATGTGTCATATAAGGAGGCTGCTGTCCCATAGGGCCAGGAGGAAACTGGTGGCCACCAGGACCAGCTGCTCCAGTACCTGCTCCACCAGCAGGAGGACCACCTTGGGGCATCATTGGTGGAGGACCTCCCGCAGGGGAAGAATTAGTGCTTTGCCCAAACTGACCTGGTTGGGTTGGTCCTTGAGCATTGGCAGATGACGGAGGAGGGTAACTGTGTGGCTGGGAACTGTTGTTGCTGTTGTTGTTACTATTATTGTTACTATTGCTACTGTTGCTGTTGTTGTTACTATTGTTGGCACCACTTTGTGTGAAACCAGTTGACCCATGACTGAAGCTGGCATTGGACACTGGAGTTGCTTGTGTAGCAGGAGATGGAGTCACCGAAGCATTTGAGACAGGGGTAGCTGTTGGCTGTGGATTGCTAGGTTGAGCTGGCTGGGGAGTTGGAGTTTGGCTAGTTGGTGTGGGTGGAGCAGGAGACCCGTGTGGCACATGTTGGTGGACCTGTGGACCCTGGGGTGGCATGGGGGAGCCATGGAGTGGATAATTAGGGCCTACAGTTGCAGCTAATGCAGGATTTTGGGATGAAGAGGAGTTGGAATTAGAACCTGATCCAGAACCCTGAGAGCCTGAAATAAATAAGAATAAAAAAACACACAATTGTTAAAATATATGGTAGATTGGTTGAACAAAATTTAAGGAATGTTTCTTTGATAAATTATAACAGATTAGTAGAAGAAAATTACTTGAAACCTAGAATTAAGATAGTCATATCCTTAATATAAACTAAAAAGTACCACTTCTTGTGCCCATGGTCAAAATTGCACAGTAAACACCAGTTACCTGTAAGCAACCTCCTACAATCTGAAATGTTTTGGCTTTAAATAACCCACAAAGGGTTGATAAACCCTAAAAAACAATCACCCTGCCCTAATTTTAATTATCTGAAAATGAAATTAAAATCAATAACATTTCCTGACTGAGAAGACAGTTCATTCTGTGGTTTTACTTTTCAACAGTCCAATCTCGTTTTGTCATACTTCTGCATTGTGATTTTATAATTTAAAATTGAAATTGCCTTAAATTTGAATGATAAAGCAAAACAAAAAACATCGTAGGAGAAATTAATGTTTGTAACGTGGTGCGGAAGAAAAAAATTTAAAAACTGAGTTCATAGAGAGAGAAAGTGAAATCCATATATTAAATGTGATAAAAAGGGCCTGTATTACAAAGTCTTGCTCACAAGAATATTATCTGTTCATGATCATCTAACCAGAACCAAACAAGCAAAAGGAAAAGTGAAAATAAGTGCTAGTGTGAACATCACAGGTTCCATTAAAATGATGTTATAAAATGCAAAAACCCAAGATGATTCTATGGAGAAGACAAAAACATGTTACTAGTAGTCTATAGAAAGTTTTTAAAAAAATACTTTGGAAGACAGTAATATTCCACGATTGATTTCTAAATTATTTTGTTCTTGCTGAGTTAAGTGAATTGGCCATTGAACAAAACCTCTTATTTTTAGATAACTTTTACTAGTGAGGAAGAGCTTGTAGAAGGGAAAAATTACTGCTAAGTTTTTCCCCAACTAATATTATGTCACTCAATCAGCCAATGGATCAAGGTGTGCTAGAGTCTATGAAGCACTTACACCACAAGTCAATTTTGTGGGAATAAATTCCTACTGACAACATAGATGTTCTCACATTCTTAAAAAAAATTGATATGCTTAAAGTCATTGAAAGGATATGCCTTGTGTGGAACCAGATATCATCAGAAATAAATTTTTAAGTCATGGAGAAAATTACATTTAACATGACTTCACTGATATTGTAGTTCTGATCACTGTGATGACAGAAAATTTTATTGAACAAGTCAGTGTTAAACTAAATTTTGAATTATCTGAACATATTTTGGTTGCCTGGGAAATCAAGCAAGTACTGTATTTTAATTGAGCAATCACATCAAGATTTGCAAATGAGGGGAAAAAAAAGAAATATCAATTAGAGTGTGTCTGGTGTAGATAAGAGTTTTGTTTTCCTAAATGATTGGCTGTTTGGAAAAGCCAGTCTCACAACATAGATGGTAATTGTTTTAATTTGCATGAGAATGGTGATGCTTTGTCATCAAATGGATCATAGCTGATTTGTAGCTATGGCTACAGCTATACAAGAGTGATGCCTGTTAGTGTTGGGGCAGCTTTTTCAATGGTGCCATGAGTTGAGAGAGCTCTACTTGGATTTATGTCTGTTCATTCTTTGTTTACCACATGTCAAAAGACATGAGGTAGTAGTATATAAAGGGTATATGGTGGGTGGTAATACTGTACATTGAGGTCATGAAAATACCCAGGCTTATATCAGTTGTGGTCTGACATCTGGTGAGCCAGTATGAACACTAGTTAGGCAACTCACATCAAGGCAATATGAATTATCAAGAGTTCAAATCAAACATAGCTTTGTCTACAATAAACTTTCAAAGTATGGAATAAAATGCATTAAATAATTTATGCTACTCACTATGGTCCTCTATTTATCTTAAGAGAAAACCTTTTTTATAATTCAATATAAAAAGGAGGTGAAAGAATTTTAAAAGCTTAAATAGTGAAAATATCAAATAATGATGTGATATAAATTGCCATTTTATACACTTCAGTTTTATATTTATACCATAACTGACCAAGGCATTTAAAAAAAGAAAGAAAGAAAAAAAAAAAAGCAAATTATCAAAGAAACATTTAAGTTACAGAAAAAAGGCATATAAAAAAAATTATAATATAGTGACAGAATACATATTCTTGAATAATGCCAATAAATGAATCTTTTATAATAAATTAATGTAGTAGTAATAGTAGTATGATAATTTGGTTATCCGTTTTGAATAAGAAAAGCAAAAACATGAAAGAAAATAGAAAATGCTTCTCACCTTGGTCCCCAGCACCTCCTTGGCCTTGGTTCTGCTGGCGTTGTTCATTCATGTGTTGTTGGGCAGCTATCTGCCGAGCACGGTATTCTGCTGCTCGAATCTGGTCCATGTGGAACTGTTGACGCTCTTGTAGCAACTGTTGGCGTTGATATTCCAGCTAAAACAGAACAGGAAAATAACATCAGAAAAAAAGGCGGGGAGGGGACGATGACGAATATTCATTCACATCAAAATGGAGTTAAATTATACAAAATTTAATAGATATAAACATTTCTACAATTCTGCTCAACCCAAAACCAAAAATAAGAACTTTAAAACATTTTTATTTAGTGACAGCCTTTAATAATAAAGTTTCTTCTAATTTTGCAAATCATTTTACATTAAACATAATGTAAGGAACATTTTTTTTTATAGTTATTTTAAATGTATTGCTATTTTAATACCTCAAGTGTCAATCTTTTGTTTAATGCTTAACATATAAAGTAGTGAAAATGTTAACATCATTTGGAGACGAATGTGTTAAGTGAATTTGAATCTCTAAGTTAAATATTTAACATCCATATAATATAATTTATAAATATTTAGTAAAAATTTCTATTTTCAGGAATTTTCATAGATTTATTCCTTGCATGTTGATAAATTGTATCACAGAAAAGTTAAATGGTCAACATCCCAAAATAGAAAATAAGAATAATTATTTGTCACTCAGCAAATTTCTCTCTAATAAGCTACTTACTGCTTCTCTTTCTCGATCCATGATAGCTTCAAGTTCTTCAAAATGACGTAATTTAATCTCAAGCTTTTTCATTTGAGTTTCCACCAAAAGAGCAACAAGACTTTTGATTTTTCTTTCTTCAACTCCGGCAAGGTGCTATAAGAATCAAGAATGGAAACTGCTAAGAATATGGAATCAAACTTTGTAATTATCAAATACTGATCAATAAAAATCCTTTCAGCAGATTAAGGTAGAGAGTACAATGAAAATATCAAAAATCATAAAAAAAAAGAAGATATTTTGATTGTTAATTAATTCTGGTTGATTAAATATGAAAACAAATAAAAAGGTAAGAAAGAGAAATAAGATATGCACAAGATTAAATCAAAGGAAAGAAAACTGAATTGTGAGGTGAATTTTTTTTTTTTTTAAAAACTATTGTGATATTTTTTTCTTGTTTTACTTCCCCTATGTTTGTTCCCTTTTTTTACTTTAGAAACTTTTAGATTGGTCACCGTTTTGATCACATCTGTTTAGCCCTTCCCTGGAACCCCTCACAATAATGACATGACACTGAGTATGGGGTTGGTAGCTTTATCCTCCTGATCTCATCCCCAAAGTTAACCACCATCGGTTTGTAACTTTTATTTCCATGATGTTATTTGAACATTTGCTTAAAGTAAACCATATTTTATATGTGTTTTTTGTATCTCTCTAAGTATAATCCTTTCAACACGTGTTTACACACTGTTGCAAAATGCCACCTTCTTGTAACTTCCTTTTCTGAACTAACTGCAATATTGGAATGTATTCTCAGAGCAAAGTTTATACATATTCATGTAAATGAAGAACTCACTATCTTCTTTAACCATTTAGACAAACGGTCACTTATCATATTCTGTGTTACCCATTGTTTGTATTTTCAGACTAATTAGTCTTATGTATATGTATTTATATTCTTTTTCCAGTTTTATCCTTTTGGTTATTAATAATCATGCCAATGTACAGACTTCATCTCCTTTAGAGTTTTAATTGCCTTACATTGTTTATCTGGCTGTCTTTGAGATTATGCACGTGTATGCCCATGGATGAATACTCTCAGGGGCACAGAACAATTCTAATGAAGTGTTTTCCTGAACTATCCAGAATTTACTTATTCTTGGATCATAATGAAACTATATGGAGGTTACCCTAAGTTTAATTTACCAAGAAACGACATAAAATGAGAGAGAGAATTTATGGGAGATGTGGGTGGCTGTAAATCTGATCTCCTGGAACAAGTGGTGTCAAACACTTGTAGAGTTAGCTATTTTTTTTTCTTCAATTAAAATGAACCATAAATAAATAAGTTAAAATTTTAATCCACAAAAATACAGAGACATTTGTTGTCAGTATGACTGGACTGGTTTGAGCACAGGTTCAAATCACATACATAATAGATGCAATAAAAACATTTGATTATTTTGTAGAAATGCATTTCACTGAACAAGAAAAATAAAAAAACGTCTTTCTTACCTTGGCTTTAACAGCAGCAGCTGCCAAAGCTGCAGCGGCCGCTGTGATGACATTACCCTTTTCCTTTGGATCAAAGGCAGCTGTCACCTTAGTGGCCATATCATTCTTATTGTGGCCGTCAGCAGCAGCATTGACAGCACCACTTTTGTCATCTGCTCCATCAGGGCCAGTGGTGCTGGCTTGCTGCTGCTGTTTCTGAGCAGTGGTATCGCCCTTCTCATCACTTTCAGAAGCGGCAGTTGCAGCAGCAGCACCAGAGCTGCTACTGCTGCTACTGCTTGTGGCGGTACCTCTATCCCCGGCCGGCTGCTGGCTAGACTGGGGAGAGTTTGACTCCTGAAAATCAGACCGATCAGATTTATTAGAAATAGAACCTGTTTAAAACCAGTCAAATATTTCTTTTTCTTTTTAAATAATTGAAACTAAAATGTTTCTTATTCATCTGAAGAGTGCCTCAGCAGTGTTCATTAACAAAGAATATAAAAAAAAAAAAAGGATGTTCCTGGGTGGGGTCAATCACCTTTATTACTTTGGCATAAAAAATAAAAAAATAAATAAAAAAATAGTAGCATATAAGCAGGATATTTCATTCAAATTGAAACTAATTTTACTGAGGAAGTTTAAATCTGTCAACACATACACACAGACTAATAAGAGGAACTGTCTCAAATGGGTTGCCAATATAAAACTTAAAAAGAAAAACTGAACTATAGCTCCATCCTCCTTTTTGATAATAGTTAAGAACTATCATGAAATTTTTCTCTTCAAATTAAATATATTGATTTAAAAACGAAAAACAAAAAAACAAGGAGAAAAAAAAAACAAAAAAAAAAAAAACAAAAAAACACAGCTTTAAAATTTATAAATGCTTCCTGGAAACTGATGGAAACAGATTTTTTTTTTTTTTTTTTTTTTTCAATAAGTAAATTGAAAAATATTCAGCTGACAATCTGCTCTACCATCCAAAAATTCAATTTCCTATAAAACTAAATTATAAGAAAAAAGAAAAAAAAAAAAGAAAAAAAAAAAAAAAAAAGTTTATGATTGAAAACAGTTCTGATTAACAGAGTTGTGGAAGTTGGTAGGATGTTAGCCTCATTGGGTGAGAGAGGTAAGTTAAAATACTTACTTCCTCCTTTTCTTCTTTCTTGTCAGACTTTTTGTCTGTAGCATCAGTTTCCATGGCTTCTTCAGACTAAAACAAAACCAAACCAAAGAAAAAAAGAAAAAAAAAATACTTATTTGAAAAATCTAAAAACTCAACAAGGTTACTAGTCGCATTTCATTTGGATTCTTGTGAGTCTAAACATAATAACTTGACAAATGGTCAGTTATTATACTCTTTGGCAACCAATTCGGGACATCAATCAAGTTGGTGGTAATATAATCTCTTTTCTTTGTTAAATCAGGAATGAGTGAGTGTGTGTGTGTGTGTGTGTGTGTGTGTGAGAGAAAGAAGTTTAAATATAAAACACTGAAAAATAAAACATTTTAAACAAGACAAAAATTAAAGCATGTATACGGAGAGAGAGAGAGAGAGAGAAAAAAAAAACAAAAAACAAAAAAAAAAACACCTTATGTATGACTAGGCTATTTTCATATTTATTAAGTGTTTTCCTTTCTTTTTGTTTTATAATTTTTAAAAGTTTCTGTTATAATATTTTAGTAAATCTCCAGTAGTATGTTTGCAAGACAATGCTAATGTGGTAAGAGTTTGCATATAGAGGAAACCTACCAAAGATTTATCTTCCTTCTGGTCCTCCTTCATGTCTGCCTCTTCAGGAATATTTTGCTTTGCTATATCTGGTTCAGCAGATTCAGCTAATAAAAAATAAATAAATAAAAAAAAAATTAGAGAATTAAAGTGTAAAAATTTTAAATAAATTTCTGAAAAATCAAGAACAATTTTACACATGAAAAAGATTTCAATTATCTAAGAAATATGCACACATACACAAATTCTATAAATATAAAATCAGAAGATCAAAATGTCTGCAAGTTTCTACACCTTAAAATTTCCTATCGTTATTCATCTTTTGTTCTGTATAAATTACAGAATTTAACAAAGAATTACTCACCATTTTCATCTTTGGTTGTACCAGCAATGCCACTTCTATCCAACCCAAAGTTGGCGTCCACATTTTTGCCCTCTTTTATAGCTTCTTCAACTACTTTCATATGAGCGTTAGTCAGTGCAGGAGGAACTTCGTCCTTCAATTTATTGAACTCAGCTGAAAAGAAAAAAAAAGAAAGAAAGAAAAGAATTAAAAATGAAAAGCAGAGAATTAAAAGAAAAAAAAAAAAAAATTATGGGAAAAATAATTTTTCCTCAAAAACTCGGAATAATCTTGTTGGATCAGTTCAAGGAATTTCTGATAAAAATGAAGGTCAAAATGGACTGTCTTATTTCATCATCATCATGATTAAAATCATCAATGATATAGATTCTGACATTGCCATTTGCAAAAGACAGATTTTGCAGATAAAAAAAATGAAGACAAATCTGTTGAGTGCGCATTACTTTTACTGAAAAGTGATTCTTCTGAGAAATTGAATGAGTCAACCTTTTTTTTTTTATATATTACTGACCAATTGAAAGAATTAACCTTTTCTATTACAATATTTTGGTATTTTAATGTATTCCCATTTTGATGAAGAGACAAAAAAAGCTTCATTTTTTTTGAGTAGCAAGGATTGAACTCATTTTAATAAGAACAAGTGTTCTATAACTTGATGATAATACCTGTTAAGAAAATGGTGTAAATACAGAAAAGATCAAGACAAGAGAAAGCTGACGATAAAGAAAAAAGATAGGGAAAAATTGTAATGTTATTACCTAACGCTGCTTTAGCAGCCGCAGAAGCCACTCGGGTGTCAACAACAGATGCCAAGAAAGCCACAGTAGACATAACTGGGTTGCCAGTTTGGGAGAATGGGATGGGCTGGTAAGCCAAAGGGCCAATACTGCCAAAATCTTCCTCAAGGTACGGATCCTCAATAGGGAGTCGAAGGAATTGTAGAATACATTCATCTTGTGTCCGACTGCCAACATGCTCAGCCACTTTGTTCCAATCATCCTTGTACATCTCCATCGCTTCCAGCAACAACAGTAGCTCCTGGTTGGTCCATTCACGTGTCCTGGTAGCTGCACCTTTGTCCTGAGGTTAAATACAAAGTCATTTGTTAAATTTATACAAATCAGTCTTTCCCAATGTTTCTGCACACATATACAGATATTAACTAAGACTTCACTTTTATATAAATGCATAAACACTGGCCAATCTAGTTCCAGGAACAATGCCTGATGATTCTTGTACTGAATGTAATGAGATTGAATTTATAGGAATTGCCTACCAAAGATATTTTCAAAATTCTACATTTGCCAAAAGAGTTACAAAATATAGACAATAGAACAAACAAGAGCAGATCAAGAAGTCTTATATGGGGTTATTTAGTAAAGTTTTGATGTGAAATTTTCACTGTATATTGTTTTATTTATGCCATTAATATTAAATTCAATATCTAACTTTTAGAATAATTAGGAAGATGCAACAAAAGAAAAAGAAATTATTTTTTATCCAAATATTCATGCTGAAAAATGTAGAGAAAAGAGAAGCAATTCTCACAGAATTTACCTTCAGAGCTTTCTTAGCATAAAGGTCAGTTCTAAGGCCAAAGTTGGAGATGTCCTTCTTGTCCTCACCATCTTTCTCTTTGTTCTTGTCATTAAAATTCACAATTTGCTGAGCAGCTGATGGCTAAAAATGCAAAAATATTACAGTAGTGAAACTAAAAAGCAAAACAAAGGAAGCGAGGAGAGGGTTGGTTTCGGTACAGCAGAATATACTGAAAAGTTTTTACAACCATTAAAAATCAACATACAACAATTGCATAGTTTTAATTTAATTTAGGTAAACATTTCACTAGTAATGAGCAAGCATGCAGAATAGTTTCCACAGATTGTGACAGCTATTAAGGAGGTGACTAAACATACTTTGTTAAAAAAAAATTATTCAGTATTATTGTTTAGGTAATAAGCTTCATAATATAGCACAAATATTGTGGGAAAAGAAATTTCCAACAATATATGCATTTTTTATGTATTTTTTTTTTTTTTTTTTTAAACTTTTAGCAAAAACAACATTCTTGTACATGTAATTATGGATAATATTATACATTAATTACTAATTTTTTTAAATTAATAACTATTTGTGCTCAGTTGTTCACACTAACAGATATCTGCTGATGTGTTAAAGTTTTGGAAGAATGCAATAATAAAAACTTAAATTTCATCTCTCTGATAGATGCTATGAGCTGTCAATATATTAATAGATCATGAAAAGAATGTGTTTTCTATTAGTGCTTTACAAGTATTCATTTAATCTCTTATCAAGTAGCAAAACTAAGTCATTTGTTTCATGTAGGCCCTTCCACTAATTTGGTATACCTAAGGTTCAAAATGAATTTTCACAAATGAAAAAGATTTCTTGAAGCTTTCATTTTAGCTTTAATTGAAAGCTGAAGTATTAAATTTATTATTTCCTGTAAGCAAAATACTCAGGTGTATTTCAAGCAGAAGTTATATTGATTGGAATCAGTGTTTTTTTGGGTTTTTTTTTTTTACATTTTTCTTAAAATAGCCAATTAGCACCCTTTTATACTTTATGGAAACTTTATTTGAGAAATATTAGCTAATTGAAAGTATAATTAATCTTATCTGAAAAAAAAAAAAAAAAAATTACTTCAAGTTGAAAATAACAGAGAAATGGATTTTTAAAACAAACAGTAGCAGTGATTTACATGCTATTTATCACTAGTCAATCACTTAAACACTGATAAGTTGCTGACACTTATTGTTTTCCCACAGAGATTTTATCTGTTAAAATATAATTTAAGAAAATGAGGTGAATATTTTTTTATATAATTCTTAAATAATCTTAAAAATGTTGGAAATATTTTCTAGAATCTAATTTTCGAAATGTTGACTTTAAATTTACTATCATAATTGATCTTATTTTCTGATAATGCCATCTATGGTCACACACACAAAAAATTTTTTTTAAAAATCTTAGTGCATAATGATTAACTTTTTAATTTTCACTCAGTAAATACAGTCTTCACTTAATAATAACCTAATGGGGACAAAGTTTTGAAGAATTTTAAAAAGATTTTTCAAACTTCATAAATTGTTATAAAAATAAAAGAAAATTACAACAATTCTTGTAAAAATTCATTATTTATTGAAAATTTTTTTCTTCTTCAGATTATAAAGTCATTAATATATATATATTATTCATAAAAGCAATTAAAAACTAATCTAATTAAATAATTAGATATTTTTATTTTACTATTTAGCAGATTTTTGAGAAAGTAGTAACTGAGAAAAAAAAACAAAAAGGATTTACATTCACCTAGGAGCCATGTGTTTAACTAATAAAATAAATTTCAAGGACGGAATTTAATTTCCAGAAATATCATTTTTTTTTAACCAAAATTTCGAATGTGTTAGAAAGGACTAAAAAATTTTTTTAAAATAATTAAAAATATTTTAGACTTTCCTATTAATAATAAACATTTTTATGATAAAACTTTGTTTTTATTAAGTTTGGGGCCTTTTTTCATTATGCTATGGTATCTTTTAGTGAAAAAAGTAGGAGGCACCTATTTATGATTTCTAATGTTTAAATCTGCACTACTAAAATAGATCCATGCAGGCAAGCTTCCAGTGTATTTATTAACATTACCAATAACATGAGCTTATCTGTTAAGACTGTTCAAGAAATATTAAATGTAGCTGTAGATTTTTCTTTTTTGTTACTATCATTTTTTATATGTAACATGTAAAGATTCTATATTTTAATGCTAACATTAGTACCCTGAGGATAATCATTCAATAAGTAGAGTTGAAAATAATGTAATTTTCCCAAAAGAAAAGTCAAAGATTAAAAGTTATCATTATTCCTCTTCCTAGGTACATGTTCTACCCATTTTAGTTTCTGCTGTTAAAAGTCTTCAAGTGATATGATTTTGTTATTTAGTAAAGCTTTAGGAGTTTTTAGCACCAGTCTATATAGGTTTTGATGAAGGGCTGTCTTCTTTAAGACAAAGATTCCTTTCATTGAAACCATTTTTAATCATTGATCTAAGAACATGATTGCATATAGCTGAGAGTTTGGATATTTCAAATGGACTTGGATGTCATGTATGACATTCATATGAGAGTCTACATCTGGCAAGGCTATTTAGTTCTCAAGTAAATATTTTGGTTTTACAGCATTTTATGACATTGGACAAAAGTATCCCCACTGCAACCTATCCTATATGTTCAATTTCCTTATTTTCTAAACCAACAGCAGGCTGATTGGGATTCAACCCTGTAACTTTGTTTGAGACACCCTTGGCTTGATATTTTTAACCTTCTCATTGAGAATTGCAGCAGTAAGGTTTCTTCTTGGATCAAAGCTGGCATAGATGCTTTTATTCTTTCTTGGAAATACCAGGTGAAACATTAATCTTCTCCATGGTCCACACCAGATTGTTCTGCCACTATAGCTCACAGGAACCACTATTTCCAGGTGTCACTTCTGATCACAACAGATGCCTATCCATGGTTGCATGTAATAAATGCAAATGTGTTCTTGAAGGAGCCAAGTCTTTGTTTACTAAGAGGACCATATTGCATCTAATAACTTTGGTTCTCATAATCACTAGTGGTTTTGTAATTGCGTATTAAATAAAAGGAAGTTTTCTATTCTTCCTCTCTTCAACTAATTTGAGGTGTTAACATCTTCTGCTGATAAGGCTGAATGTTTTGCTTGTAAATTCTCTCTAAACTCTACTCGTTTGGAATTTCTTTACTTAACTTTCCACTTAAAACCAAGTTTCTGTTGAGTGACATACATATAGCCCGTTCCATGCTTTCTATCATCTAATCTGGATCCTTACAAAATGTATGTACCTGATATCATTGTAATAGTCCTTAAGGTGTACTCCTGAATTGGCTCCTATCCTCTCTTAACTATATATTAAATGCCTCACTGCCCTCTGCTTTCCTGCAATGATGGAAATCCTCATCTGTTGTTCCAGAATTCAGGCGAATCATCTGACCCTTCCAACTATTGGTCTATTAGCCTTCTGTTGCTACTAGAGGCCCTGATCACTGCTGAATTAGTTAAGCATCTCACATCGCAGGGCATTCTTTCAGGCAAGCAATATGGCTTTCATTTCTCTAGGTCAACTGCTGATGTAATGATGATCATTGTGGAAAGAATCTATCAAACTTTAAATAAGAATGGTGAAACTTGGGCTATTGATTTGGACATCTTGAAAATGTTGGCAGAGTTTTCTTAACAAGTTGAAAAGTTATGGTGTCTGGTAAAATTTTTGAACCAATTTAGTCTTTCTTACCAAATTGTGAAATGAATGTTATCCTGAACGGTCACTCGTTTAGATCCTTTGTACTAATGCAGGTGTCCCCCAGGCTCTATCTTTAGTCTTACTTTGTTTTTCATTTTTATCAACGACAATCTTGATGGCATCAGCTCTCAACTTTGTAGCCATGTTGATGACAATAATTTACTCCGATCTCGATAGTAAGTTTTATAAGGTTAAATTGACAGCTGAAGTCTCTTGTTACCTGGAGGCTGCTTAATTTTAATGCCTCCAAAATGAAACTGCTCTATATTAATCATATGAGAGACCCCTTTCTGCCTTCCATCAGCATGGCAGACACATGAACCTACAGGAGAGTGACTCATTGTGCCTTCTCAGGTTAACTTTCTTGGCTGACATGAACTAGAAAGACTATATTGAATCTATTGCTAGGTCAGTTGCTAAGAAAGTTGGTTCACTGTGTTGTGCTAGAGAGTTTTTCTCTCCAGAAACTTATAAGTTCGCCCAGGCTTAGAATATTTCTGCCACATATGGTCCAATACTCCTGCTATATATGGAGAGATTATTGATAAAATCCAAAGAAGAATCAGCAATATTATTGGTCCTAACCTGGAATCTCAGCTTCAGTCACTTTCCCACCACTGTAAAGTTGCTTCCCTGTGCCTTTTCTATAAATACTTTCATGGTAATTGTTCAGATTAGCTGTTCGCTATAGTACCTAGACTTTATGAATTTAAGCACAGTACTATACTGGCAAGAAGATCTCATCGATACACAGTTGAGTTGGTTAGTTGTAACTAAGTTTTATGCCAACAATTTCTTCTCTCACATATCTCACTTGTGTACGTCTTCTGATTCCATGCTTTCCAATCAATTTTAATCTTCAAAACTTTAAATACAATATCTTCTTGATTTACTCTATTGTTCTTGCTCCTTAGTAATGTTTCTGTTTCCTAATTCTTCCACACTCAGTAACCCACAGTGGCTTAGTAGCTTTACTGTCTTGCTTGGGGTGAATTCAATAAGAAAAAGAGAGAAAAACAAAGAAAGATTAGAGGGATATATATCACTTAAAATTTGCTATATATATTTATGGAGGATTGAGTGCTCAATATTGAGAATGGGCCGTTTGTAGATGTGATCAGTGTGGACATAGAAATCAAAACTGAATGGTGTTTAGTTAAGCACTTAAGTCATGAAACTGCCAGTCACTGTGTAATGTTGATTTCATCGTCCACAATGTTTATATACATATACTAAATAAAATATAAGAAATTCAGAGTGATTTAAACTTATAGCCAGGCTACTATAGTTTCATGTTATTGGCTCTTTAGTCTGCCTAAGAATCAGTAAATTTGAATAATAAAAAAAATAATCACTTAATATTTTTAATATTTTATTTTGGTCTGTAATTTAATCCATTTTATATTACATTAAATTACTTTTTAAGCTCATAAAATTGTTTAAATAGTGTGGTTAATCTGCACTATTATCATTTATTTAGCTATATATTAGTTAACATGGTATATTTGACACTTTTTGTAATGCATAATTCTGGAAATCACTTCACATTATTTAAGTATGCATTGATGGAATGATGTAGGCAAACCAGCAAACATACCTGGATTTGGTTGACCATTAGATATGATTACCTTTGCTTTTGTTTATTAGAGCAGGTTGTAGATCAAGTAGTTGATTTTAGGAAAAGGACTGCTGTGGTTTATTGGGGTAACATGAAAACAATGTTCTGGGGGAAAGTAAAATGTGGTTAAAAGCTTCAGAATGATTGATAATGATATGCACAAGGTATGCTAGTGAGAGCCTGTCATTTTCACCTTGATTTTTCATGTGGTTGTGTGTGTGTGTGTGGGGGGTCGGTGGGTTATCTCTTGCCTAATATTGAAAAAATAGAATATTTCTATTTTTTTTAAATGTTGCCCTCAGTAATAATTGTTGAAAACAATACTTTGGCTGTTCAAGATATGTACATACTGTCAACTGTTTTAGTTTTAAGCAGACATCATGAGATGAAAGTCTTTAAATGATGTATTGATTATTGGCAGTGATCATTGAAAAAGGTTAGTAAAATGAGTGTGTCTTACCTGAACAGTCTTAGCTGGATTGACTGGTTGCAGCCCAGATGGAGTATCTGCCAGAATGTGGAAGTGTGATGTTGGAGGTGGTCCCATGGGGGTTGGACGATTATCTGCATCCACCTGATAATTAATCAGACCCCACTGCTCAAGGAATGCATGCACCCTAAACAAATGAAAGAAAAAGGATGACAATTTGAAAAAGGTTAACATTTTTCTATCACATTAGAAACGTAAAACAGATCTTAAAATCATTTCTTTTCCTTCGTCATTTATAACACAAGGTGCTGAAAAGATTTTGCTTTATAAGACATACTTATGCACATACATGAGAAGGTGCTGCTAAGTTCTTGGTCCAATACCACTACACCCCCAAAGAACTAGTTATTTCAATGACCAAACATTACTACAGGAGAAAAGACCCTTTCATGTTGTCTATGATTGTGCCAAGTCTAACTAGCAAATATCTTTTTATTTTTTATCCATTCAACTTCTATCAGGTCTTTTCCTACTATGTTCGTGACTCATCTGACATCAATCAACAAACCTCCATCTGTTTTCATTGCTATCTGCCCTGTTCAGCTTTTTGCTCTAAATCATTTTGAATGAATTCCTTACTTTAATCCCTTTCCTGACCAATCTTCATGTTTCTATCACTTAGACTTATTCCCAACATCCTTTTCATTTGTCTTCAAGCAATTTCGTTCATTTCTATATTTCATACAAATTCACAATGGCTGGCATTATATATTTTAAACATATTGTATCTTAAATTATTATGCTTTCCATCCCTATAGTCATATATTGTTTTATTTTTCAGTGTCTTCCATTGATGTTATATGATCTAAATAGAAAAAAAAAAAAAAAAAAAAAAAAAAAAAAAAAAAAAAAAAAAAAAAAAAAAAAAAAAAAAAAACCTGAAAGAAATTCAGGAATATTATCTATTCTCATGATCTTTTTGAAATTTTTTTTTTAAACTTCTACATTGATACTTTCCCTATTTTAGTTGAGATTTTATTGAGATTATATATACATTGATATATCACACACAAACAACACAGGGTAATACTGAAATGTTCTTGGTCCAAGACATTTCCCCAAATCTTAGGAAATTTTACTTTTCTGGAATAATTTCTTTTCATCACTCCCTTGCATACATGAAAATACAAAAGTTAATTCTACATATCAGCTTAACATCAAATGTCAAAAGGGAACACACACACAAATTATTACAGCTATTATTATGAAACAGAAAATTAAAGAAAATTAAATGTTTGGTGTTTTTACTTGCAAACTAGGATGTTAAAAAAGAAAAAGTAAATAGTAAAAGATTTGAAAATCAAGTTATTTCTGTGATAAAAAAGTGTATTAGTAACCTCAAAGTCCTTTCCTTTCATTTTGCATGTATAACAGGACAAATCATGAAACAATTTTGGTGGGTGAAGGAATAAATATTAAATAGGGAAAGGAGCAATCTTGAATTTTTATGTTTGGAGAATATGTACACTTAATATTTTCAAAATTAACAATGCTAGAAGTATTGTGAGAAGTGAAAGAAAACCTTGAATATAAAACAACTAAAAGGATATCACCAAAATGTCGAATGACAATTACCTCATGATAGCACAAACATCCCCAGCCAAGTTACGTCGACACGCTGTGCTGGTCAGATACTCTTGGGGATTCAGTCGGTAGGTATCAATCATGAAATTTCGATATGCCATGAAACTAGAAAAATACATTGAAAATGAGAAAAGGTGTTAACATCATTTACACAACCGATAAAGAGAATCATTGCACATTAAGAGAGAGAAAAAAAAATGTTACCAAGTTTTTTCTCTCAATAAAAAGCATCAGGAAAGAAAAACTGATAAACAAATTCAAATTTTCAGAGTAAAGAGCAATAGGAATAGTAAACTAAAGACATACATTTCTGGAGTTTTTGATTTGTTCTTGGCATTGAAGAATTCTGGAAGAGCTCGTCTTTCTATAGCATGAATGCTGTTGTAGTCAAACCAAGCAGCATAGCTAGGGATGATGATCTGATGCGTCTGCTCAGTAACATTGTCCTCAGATTCATCTTTCTTTTCCTTTTTACTACCCTCCTCTGGAGCAGGGGATGTGGTACATGAGCCTTTGCTGTCTTCTCGCTCATACTATACAAACAAAAACAAAAGAAAAGTAAATATCACACAAAAATAATAAAATTTTCACATTTTGATTAATTGAACTAGTAACTGAGTAAATGCTGATGCACATTAACCAATTATTTTTCTTGGTGAAAGTACTGCTCAGATATTTTACCAACAACATTACCTGATTATTTCTAGTCTTAAAATGTCACTTACCTTATCTGTTTGTTCTTCATCCAGATCAATATAAGTTCCACCTTTGATGGGTTGTAACTCACTATCTTTTGAACTTCGTGATGTTGTTGCTTCAAGATAAAGTTTTTAAATTAATAAATTAAAAAGGGTTTTACTCAAACAGCCAATTTCAAAAAACTAGTCAAAGTGAAATAGTTATACATACAACAGACTAATGAGATATTTCTGGATTTCCAAAATTAGAAAATTATTCTTTTAATTTCCTGGCAAAGCAAAGTACAAATGAATAATTTAACTGTATTCCTCTTCAAGAGACTATTACATTCTCAACTTATAGATGAATAAATTAAATACAAACATAGAAAATAAAAACTATCTTAATGAAGGAATCAAAACAAATAAAAGTTTCACTATTTTTAATGTTCAGGTCTTAGATTGAAATATAAACCAATTCCTGTCAAGGATTAAAAGAACCTTTTGCAGTTGGGCAAAACATTTAAAAATTGTCTGTGGGACAATTGTTCTACTGAGGAATAAGCTTAAAAATCTGCCTACTTTGCTTTGAGATTGAAACTTCCTGGATATTTGGTTCTGGAGTTGGGTCATCCATATCTTTGGTGAGGTCATCATTTTCATCTTCACGGGATGGTTTTTTCTTGCCCGTAGTAACAGCTTGACGGTTACTGCTGTTAAAAACAAAACTAATCCTTTCAGATTTCTATCAGGAAAACAGGCAGTAAAAATAGCAACATTAACTGTAATTTAAACTTTATATTTTTATATTTGTTAAATTTTTTTCCCCCCAGTTTAATGATTTAGTTTCTTCTAGAAATCAGTGAAATTTTGAGAATGATTTGAAATATACTTTGATGAATTAAAACATTTTTATTTACATGATTTCTAAATTATATTAATAAGAACAAAAATACATTTTATCTATCAATTGAACTAAAAGAATAATTCCTACAAGCAGTAAAGAATAAATAATGACAGCATTAGGAAAACAATGGAAAAACTTCTTGGCTATACAGTGGCCCTAAAGGAGAATCAGTAAGGCAGTCAACAATCATCTGCCTAAAGTAAAATTATTCCCCCCCCCACTCCCGCCACATTAAAGATCAATATTGGTAATCTTGTAAAACTTTTCACATTGTGTGTGTCTGTGT